>CM062293.1:53529187-53786687 GCA_031216915.1 Pictodentalium vernedei
TATACAGCAGGGCAATTCTTAGTCTGAATGGACAGTTATATAATAGTTTCCGAATAAGTTTATACAAAATGTCTGAAAATTGTTGTGTAATATTTTAAGTTATTGTGGTGTAGTGACGGTAACATGTGATGTTTGCCATCAGGAACTTATATGGTTAACCGAGCCGCGATAGCATCGAGGTTGAACATACAAGTTCCTGACAGCAAACATCACAGCATGTAACCGTAAATAAAACAACGTTTGTTGGTGGTTAACGTCACATATTTATGCACCATGGCTAATCGTGACACAACATGGAGATGAAGTCAAGTTTAGTCAATCGTTGATCTACATGTTGCCCATTTTAGAGGACTTTCACCCCAAGCATTGGTGACTGGGTCCTATTTTACTAGTAAAGCAGAACTGGTTTACCACAGTAAACAAGTGCTGCTTACTTCCCGGGGTTCCCACAGGGAAAAACACAACGTGTATGTTCTGACCCCCTATCCCCACCCCCACATTTGGTATTTGAGTTCGAAGGTGTGTCAAGTTTTCACATTTGCCTCTTCAAGTTCAACGGTATTTATTTGCAAATCGCGCATTTGAATTAGTGCAATGCATGTGTTTCATTCCCCCCCCAACCCTCCCCCACCCCCACCAAAAAAAAAAAACAACAGACAATTTCATGCCTGAGAATAATGAATGGCGTTTTTTATCGCTGATAAGTCACAAAAATCGATAACTGATGATGAATGCAGGTCAAGGTTATGTAATGACGTCATCCACTAACAAAGTTTATGTTGTACCGTAGCTGAAGGCTAACATAGAAAGTACAACACGAGCATGTAACCAATCAAACATCGAGAATTCCGCAATGATCGGAACATACATGTACAATGATGGCACTGGGGTTCTCCCCGGGAAGATCACCAGACCCCGATGACCAATACCCCTTTCGCCCCATACTATGACACGATTCGGATAATGCTTCGCATCATGCCCCATGGTTGGAAGGTTGCACCCACCCAATATTGTAAAATGTTTACAATTGTATTTTCTAGAATTGTATTTTCTTATGACTTTAAATTGGTTAAAATAAATTCTTAGCATTTTCAAAGATCTGGCAATTTGATTGGCAAACTGCCATATCTTAAAATGCTAAGGATTCATTTTAGTCAGTTATGTAAGAAAATACAATTCTAGAAAATAAAATTGTAAACGTTTTTTAGTATTGGCTCCTGGATCCGTAAACAAAGGCAAACTTGTAAATCAAGGTAAACTAGCAGTGATCCACTCCAATGTTCTGGGTGGTTATCTTAATGGGGTGTGGGTGGAGATGTTTAGTGGGGGGGGGGGGGAGGGCAATTATGAGGGCAAGTAATGAGGCGGCAAAATTTGGTGCGCGTTCAGAATGAATTGTGGGTAACATGTTCACTGTTGGGAAATATGTCAGTTTGGAGTGAGCTGAGCATCAGAGGATGAAACGGGAGCATACGAATATGAAGGCGCATGGATTGGGGAAGGCATTTATGAGGGAGAAGCCTGGTACAGGGTAATGGAGGGTTGTGCGAGTGAGATTGGGAATCTGAAGTGGAAAGTAGCAGTATTTTTCTTCTGATTTAACCGAGCAATGCCGAGCAATGCCTTGCACCAATAAGCTTGAAGAAAAGTTTTTTTTTAAACCTCAGTGGTAATGAAAAAGGCCTCTGAGAACGGAATTTATGGTATCGGGCAATTCTAGACCAGCTTTTTGTGTCGGGCAAGTAGAAGATTCCATGTCGTACCTATTTTAGACCCGGTAAGCAACCATGCAATGGTCTCACATGTATAATAGGACATAGAATGGATTTCTGTTAAACGCACAGACGGGACAAAGAAATTCTTTGCTATATTAGCATTCAACTTATTACAAATCGCCGACATTGAAAAAAATTTTTGAACTAAATATTCATATTTTTGCCACAAAGCACAGCTTATTTCCCCCCATGGGAACGAGCTCAGCGAGCTCATTCCAATGTTGTGTAATAAGTTAACTTGATACAAAATGTAAAAAAAAATTACTTTCCAAAGTGTGATTTACTGGGATTTCCGGGGTTGATTATACAAGATAACTTCACAAGTGAATTATTCAATCAACAATTGTGTCAAGTATCCGTGCGCACAAACAAAGACACTTTGCCATGGATGTAATAGGGACTTCATTGTTTTGTTTTTTTTTAACCCTTTAGCCAATATGAAAAGCAGACAGCACTTGCAAAAAAATTCTTGAATAGCTATTATTTTCATTTTTTGTCTCAAAAACATATGTTACGCCCACTCATTGGAATGAGCTCAACAAGCTCATTCCAATGAGGGGTCATAACCTATGTTTTAGAGACAAAAAATGAAAAAAATGAAAATTTTCTTAAAAGAATTGGTGTAAATTGATGCTCCTAAAATTCAAGTTTAATGTGAAACAATCTAAGCTATACGCCACTTTCAGAATAAATAAAACTTCATGACCTGGAAATACTATTTGTATGACAAGTGGAATTCGGATGAGAGTTGCCTTGATTTCAGAGAATTCAATTCGCGACAAACAATTCATCCAAATTCCATTTGTTGCTATCGGTAGTTCACTCGGTATCACAAAAGCTTAAGAAACTACAGTCGTTGAAGATGGAAATTGGTTACATACCGGCTGAAGAAACCTCCCAAGTTGGGATGTTTATTCATTGGGAAGGTAACAAATTTCCATCTTGAATGGCTTGTTTCTCGTAAATCCTATGGGAAGACAGATTCTGCAGTGTTCAAACTTATGGCTCATTATGTATCGCTTCTAACATGCCTGTCCCGACATTTATTACACACCAACATTTTTCTTTTCATTCCAGCATCTCCCACTCATATTGAGACTTGTCCAATTATCCATTGAACTATGCCAATCCTGAATGTGTCATTCACACGTGAATAGCTTGCTAATTTGTTACTTGTCAGCCTAATTCAGTAGTTGAAAAAATATTTTTCAAAAAATTTCAAAGCCATACGTGACCCCTCGTTGGAAAGAGCTTGTCAAGCTCGTTCCAATGAGGGGTCACATATGGTTTTGTTGAAATTCTGAAATATTTGAAAAAGTGATATTTAAAATAAATTTGGATATCGTCTGCGTTGGGTAAAGGGTTAAATCAGAACACTCCCGATGTAATAGCTCCCAGCTTAAACGCGAGAGTTACTGCCTTATTGGCATCCATTTTCTTATTGAATGAACCCATTATGTAACAATGATGAGCTCAGGACCTCTTCGTAACTATTTCTCCAACGAACAACTGCTCGATTCGTTTATCAAACTGGTTCTAATATTCACTATTCAGAACTGAATGTCCTTTTGCATTCTGCCATGAAACAGTCAAACGGCAATGCTGTGGTAGATGACGTAGCAAAACTGCTACATCATCCACCACGGTATTTCTGACTGCCGTGACTAATTTCGGTGATTATGCATGCTTGCAATCTGTTTCTCGGGTAGCCATTACTCTGGTTCCCTTCCAAAACCTGGTTGAATTAAGCTTTTTGGATAACCAGCTCCGTCCATCAAAGGGGTTGAAAAGATACATGGTATGGTGGTATATTTACCTGTAAAGGCAAAACCACTCAATACTTTAATTACAGACTCATCAATACAACAAATTCAAGTTCAAAGTCTATACAACGACCTAAATTATATTTAAGCCGAGGAAATATTTCTGCACTCCAGTTAGATAAAGAACCACATTGGATTCTGCACAAAAGTTCAGTCTCTCAAATTGTCATCGTTTCGTTTGTTATAGACATCCAACTTTTGTAATGTGTCCATGAATCGTATACCAGTGAGAGTATTCCAGTGAATCGCATGGCAATAACGTCCAAGCACCCTGGACTGTTTCACTGGGTTTATGGCTAGTGATCAATGTTTGATGTTTTTGACCAGCTCCAGTACGTCGGGTCGAGTTTAAGTTCAACGCAATTTGCCGGAAACATCTGTATCCAAACAAAGTTGTAGATATTATTGCTTTCGTTTCATGATTGAATGAATTACTGCTGGCAGGGAACTTTGTTAGAACTAGTGGCCTCACAAATACCAGTTTTTTGCATCCTGTCTTCCTCTATTTGTCTTCTTACTGAAAGAAAAAAATTCAAATATTTTAAATTTTCAGTCGCAAACAGGTGTGAGGTAGGGTGCGTCAGAACCAGCATTTCCGCCCAAGTATTATTGCCAATTTGGCAATAATACTTGGGCGGAATGCATGTTCTTGGAATTCAATTGTACACAATGACAAGGTTTCAACATGGTTGCTGTAAACTAAATATTGCGAACATTTTACTCACGTTTTAAGGGGCATTTCCTTATCTTTCAACAACTTAATACCAATTGATTTCTTAGTTTTGCACCTATTTAATGACCCATTGAACCCGGATGGTATATTCCATACCTGTTCAGAGCTATCAACGAGTAGAGTATCCTTTTCATCAGAGAAGACCAATCAAGATCTTCAACGTGCAGCTTTCGGGCTGTACGTTGAACATCTTATTGGTCTTCCACACAAACTCACTGAGCAACTATATTTTATGAATTCAGGTTGTATCACGACCCTGGACCAGGCAAGCGACCCTTCGTGTTCAAAAGGTTAAGCTAAGTGCAACAAAAACAGTAGCTCTTCATCAGAAAGTTGCATCTAAGTACTTAATTCTACGAACTGCACCTCAGAAGAAATCAGTGACACACTTGTCTTTTTCAAATTTCTCGGATACCATGGAATTAAGAAAGGATGCTGATTTTGTTTACATTGGCATGGCGGGGCAACCGCCTAGCGAAACTATACTGAACCATGCACACCACTCTGCCACCGACAGACCCCAGTCTGTCGGTGGCCGAGTGGTGTGCGTGGTTCAGTCTAGTTTCGCTGGGCAGTTGTGCTGAAGGAAACTCTCTCGGCGTGGGTTCAAACCCCCGCCATGCCAATGAAAACAGTACGGTAGCCTTTACTATTAACAAAACCGATCCTTTGTCTATCAGTAATCTAGAACATTTCCTCTGCCTAATCATCTTCAAACTGTGGCAAATTTTTCCTGATGTCAAGAAATTTCAGACAATCCCAATACAATTTTTGATTTATTCATTGATATTTAAGGTCACATTTATGCGGAATGGCTAATCATGACCGTGACAGTTTTATGGATTCCCGATACAGTGTATCTTGCACTGCATCGCTAATGTCGGTCAAAAATTTCTTGATACCAGTAGAGTGCAGACTCACTTAGAACACATGTGAAACTTTGGAGAATGCATGACGTAATTCTATGGACCTGCAATTAAATCTTCTGGAATTTTAATGATACAAATGAACAGACTAATTCTGTTTAAAAATCTAGTTAAGTCAAGTTGCCCAGTTGTCGACAGGGCAGTTTGACTGGGACATTTATACGGTTTGCTTACACTTTGAACTCGAGTGGCATCTTCCCTGCCTGCTCAATGGCAGCAATTAGAAGGTCCATATTCATTATTTGGGGTTGATCAATCAATATTTTCAACGTGAAACCTCGGGGCTGCATGTTGAAAATATTTGATTTATCTACCCCCACACGCATTCACTGAACAGTCATCCTATATCATGACGTTATGGCGTACGTTATCGCCGGAAGAGCGGCCGCTCGGGTTCAAAGGATTAACCCATTTAACACCCATCATTGGATTTTAGATGGCAGTGCCTGGTAATTATACACCAATTATATATTTATTTATTGGTGTTTAAGATCATATACTTATGCACAATAGCTAATCATGACAGTGACAATTTTACGGGTGGAGGAAGCCGGAGTACCCGGAAGAAAACCACCGAGCAACGACGAGCAGCTGCCAGCTCCCCAACATCGTAACTCCGCACTGCAGCACAGTGCGGGGTTCGATTGGTTGAAGGCATGCGTACCAGAACACCTTAGTGCACAGCTTTATCGTGCCCCATGTGGACAATTGGGGTAAAGTGCCTTATCCAAGGACAAAGCATAAGTCCGAATTGATCGCTCAGACGGTCACCCATCCAAGGACTAGCCGGGCTTGACGTTGCTTAACTTCGGTGATCTGACGAGAACCGGTTACCGCAATGCTACTGTGCCCCATATACACGAATAAACAAGAAAGGCGTCTTCCGTGTCTTTATTTGCTCTCTACCTACAAGTCAAATATGAGATTTTCAAATATATTCCTGAATAACAGAACTTTTTTGTTTTTAGCCTTCAAAACATAGCTTATTGATTCATCCCTGCTCCATCACTAACCCCCTCACTCGTTTTAATGAGTCACCAGCTATATTTGGGAAGTCAAAAATGAAATTGTATTTTTTTGGAAATCATGCGAGCCAGAAGTGACGTTTGTTAATCCTTTGTACCCGAGCGGCCACTTTCCAGGAGAGAACCACCGAGCAACGATGAGCAACTGTCAGCTCAACATTCTGTTCAAACTCCGCTCAAGCAGGGTTACAGCGCTTGAAGACATGTGCACCATCGACGTGCAGTACGCCTTAGTACACGGAGGAGTCGTGCCCCCATGAAGGCAGACAGGATAAGTGCCTTGCCCAAGGACACAGCGTGGGTCGAACTCTGGACCTCTAGCATAGAAATCCAACAGTCTACCACTGAGCCACTGCGCTCCCAATGTGGGTTAAAGCAATCAATATTTTCAATGTGCAACCTTCGGACTGCATGTTGAAAATATTAATTGGTCTACCCCCAAATAATGAATATGGACTCTTCCAATTGTTACTTTTGAACTGACATGGATGATACAACCAGGGTTCCAAGGGTTAATGGGTTAAACATGTTGGGTATGCCACCAAATACAGTCTTCTACTGATCCCAAGTGAAGCAGTAGTGACTTCTTTATCGAGAACAGTCGCTGCCACTGCATTCGTCATAAACGGAGACATTGCCTCCTTCACTGTTCCATAATTACTCTGGTTAATACATCAATGTCCAAAACACACTGTTACACTTGTAATTATGGAAAAGTTAGATCCAAACTAAGGACGTCTTATAGAACACTCAACAACCAGAATCATAGTGTAAGTTTTACGGGTGGAGGAAATGTGAGAAGCCAAAGACATTCGAGCAGCAGGGAGCAACTGTCCGACTCTCCCACTTAATCGATTGGCCTTGGTCTCTAATACTAGACCATGTATGCATGAAACTAGCCTATTTATTGTTTGCTGTTTAAGGTCACATACTTATGCACAAATGGCTCATCATGACAGTGACAGTTTTACGGATGGAGGAAGCCAGAGTTCCTGGAGAGAACAACCAAGCAACGACGAGCAGCTGTAACTCCGCACTGCAGCACAGGCAGGGTTAGATTGGTTGAAGACATGTGCATCATCGATGTATAGTACGCCTTAGTACACGGAGTCATCATGTCCCATGAGCACAATCGGGGTTGCGTGCCTTGCCCAAGGACACAATGTGGGAGTGTGAATCGATCGCTCAGCCGGTCACCCATCCGAGGATTAACCGTGCTCGACCTTGCTTAACCTACCGCAATGCCACTGCACCCCAAACTAACGGTATACTCAGTCCGATGAAGAAACCCAACCACTCTGAAATGTAAATGCGCTCCGCAAAAAGTTATGATTTCAAAAATAGATGCGAATCCCAACAAGTATACCAGTACGAGAAGGGAATTTCAAAATGAAATACAAGCCCCCATATAACTATGTAAGGCTTAAAGGTTATTCTCTATGGTAATTTTGGCTGACGAATGTTCTTTTTATAACCAATGCAAACTTCAAATACAAAAACGGTTTATGTCCGACATTTACCCAAGTTAACCCTTTGAACACGAAAGAAAACTTTTGGTAAAAGGCATAATTTCGTCCCATTGAAAAGATGTCTCACAGGGGGCATTGGTGAATGAAAATAAATGCAGTCTGCAGTCGGACATCTGCAAATTTATTTCATTTTCCCTGTATATTGATATTGGACTGACCTATCTCAGTTTAAGTGTACACAAAGGGGTACCATTCCAGGAAACGAGGGTTTAAAGGATTAAAATTTATTATTTATTGTTGTTTAAGGTCACATACTTTTGCACAATGGTTGATCGTGATCACAACCTGGAGATAAAGTCAAGGTCAGTCAATCGTGTATGTCCCATATTGCCTATTTTAGAGGACTTCCACTCCAAGCATTTGTGACCAGTAAAACAGGTGCTTATTTACCACAGTAGCCTCACTGCCCGAGGTTCTCGTGGGAGGGGGTTAAAATTGAGAACTGAATAGACCACTCAGTACTTCTTGCATCTGCCGGTATATTTTCAGATGCCCTCGGTAGGAGATAGTAATCAAGGGAGCCAGATCTGAAGATTTAGAGGGTGGTGTGAGCCGCAGCGCCGAGAGCGGAATCAATTTTTCTGCATCACACAGACAAGATCTGGTTTCAGAGTAAAGGCAAAACTGCCTTCACCACTCCATAGGACTGATAATGCTTAAACTGAACTGCAAAGGTAAGGATGGGGGCAAAGGATTTTAATTGTTTTGCCTGTACGATAAAAAATAAAGGTGTATCGCACAAGTGGTAATACAAAACCTGTTCTAACTCGTTTCCAACGTGAACAGAAGGAACCTGTCCAAATGAATCATGTCACTCATTGGTCGAACGCACCGGAGCCTAGATCGCTTGGAAACTCCAAGTTCCATTCCTTGTTTACCCAGGACATTTAATCAGATTCTTGTTATTGATTTATTTATTGGTGTTTTAAGGTCACATATTTATGCACAATGGCTAATCGTGACCGTGACAGTTTTACGGGTGGAGGAAGCTGGAGTACCCGGAGAGAACCACCGAGCAACTACGAGCAGCTGTCAGCTCCCCAACATCGTAACTCGGAACTCTGCACTGCAGCACAGGCAGGGTTAGATTGGTTGAAGACAAGCGCACCATTGATGTGCAGTACGCCTCAGTACACAGCATCATCGTGCCCCCATGTAGGCAATCGGGGTGAAGTGTCTTGCCCAAGGACACAACGCGGTTGCCGCAGCCTGCACCTCTACCAACTGAGCCACCGCGCCCCCATCAGATTCTTGTCAAAAACTTTTTGTTGTGTTATTCCCTGGCATTTAGTCCATATTTGATTTGAAGTTTGATCATTTGCTGGTGACACTGATCGGTGTCCATTAGTTTCAACAAACTGAATGCTGTAAAAAATTATAAATTCATAGTAATTTGTATATTTTTCTTACTTATCAATGGCCCCGACTTAGCTGGTGCTAACTCAAATATCGAGGTCCAAACACCAATTTTTCCCCCAACCCCCAAAATTTACATGCGAAACCGAAAATTAGAAGTCCTATCTGGCCCTCCATACCTTTACTCTGAGTGCATGTGCAGACGCCAGGAAGTAACTGGAATTGGCGCCAACATCATTCTTTGTAAAAGAGAGTATTACAAAATTCAGAGGGAGGTACGAGTGCCCACTCATGGGAGGGCCATCTCCGTCTGGGCCATTGTATGAAAAATATACAAATTACTATGAATTTATATTTTTCCACTATAACCCAATGGCCCAGACTTAGCTAAATCATAAAAAGGTGGAGGGCCTAGGACTTCCAAAATAGTAGATCAACATAGTTCCAATCCAGCAATCCAAGATGACAGGAAATTAGAATTAGGAATTACACATGTGTCTCTCTATACAATAATAGAGGGGGCATATCCTAAATAAGGAGCCCAATTTAAGTAATTCCTTATTGTAAGCATGAAGGCAACGCTACTTAGGATGTAACGAGTTCCAAATTTTAGGGCTTGTCCGGACTAAGCCCCAAAAATTAGGATGGCATATCAGAGAATGAGAGAAAATCCCCCACAAACATACGCCATACAATAACACTTCAGCTGGGTGAAGGAAAAAATTACGGAAAAAACATCTTCGTTCATGGTTACATACCCATCAAGCCAGAGAAGAGGTAAAAATCACCCCCTCCCCCCGCCTTTTTTTTTTTTTTTTTTGATGAAGAAGTCTTCAAAAGAAAAAGGGAAGAGCTCTGGAATCAGTAAGAGCAGTACCAAAAAAAACTAAATAATCGTTGAACAGGCACTCAGGTATTAATCTATGATTAACTAGAGGTATTGTGAGCAAACTCACAAAGTGATACCACCCCCCCCACCCCCCCCCCCCCCCCCCACGCCTGAAATGTATAAGTTAGATTAGAAATTTCAGAACGGAATTATATATGCACATCTTCATATGGAGTTCTTCCATTGTGTAAAGTTTCATGAAAATTCTTCATACGGTTTAGGAGGAGTTGCGCTAACAAGGATGGACAGACGGTATAAATTAGATTATCTCCCCTTGGAAATGTCAGAACGGAATTATATTGCTTCATGCACATCTGCATATGGAGTTCTTCCATTGTGTAAAGTTTCATGAAAATTCTTCAAACAGTTTAGGAGGAGTTGCGCTTACAAGGATGGACAGACGGACAGATGGATGGACTGGGTGATTCCTCTATACCCCCCAAACTTTGTTTGCGGGGGGTATAATAAATGGTGCTTAACGGCACTTCAGATGTTAAGGATAAAGCGACAATCCTGGTAATTAATATTGCCCGCTAAATAACGTACATCGCAGATGGCATACACAGATATGATGAAAACCGGTGATATAAAATATAACCTACACATGTCCAATCGAGCCACACTGAACGATTCCTGAAGAGAAAACACTTCCCGGTTAACCCACAGGCGGCCTCTGTACAATAAATTCCAGTAACAACACTCCAACGTGTACTATCCGATATCTACAACCTTCAACACGTGTTAATATGCGATTTGAGTACTAACATAATATAAACCTGGATCTAGAAATGAAAGTAGGTATGATTAACAGGCTCAGACACGGACTGCCTCCAAAATAGATTATAATTTCAAGGTCCACAAAATACAATAAAGCGTTAGCCTAATATAATGCGTGAGAGAATTAAAATCCAGCATGTAATCATCTGAATACCAGTTAACTGGTTATGCAGCCTCTGAGGTATCCACAGACTAGCAATTTCAACGATTTTTTGAAAAAGTGCTTGTATATAACAAAACAAATCATCACAGGAAACTAATCCAACTAAGTGGATGTGTCCATGAGTTTGCCCTAGAACACAACCCAAATGCATAGAATGTATGCATTAAATTATACGAGGCTTGCGGGAAGAAAACTATGTCTTGCCCGGTAATTGCCTCTAAACAGAGGCAGTGTGTGCATGTGAAGGTAGGGGAGGGGGGGGGGGGAGGATTCGAAGTCATATCAAAATCTCCTCACCCACATTATGTCATTCATCAAATATAGGAACCACGATGGTTCCCTCATGTCTAACCGACTCCAATATGCCACTATGGGCGGAGAAGGACGTGAAGAACAAAACTTTCCCTGAAAAAGAAGGCCCTCTCGTGGAGGAAGCTTCTGCAGAACGTCCCATAATGGACACTTGAGAAAAATGATCCAAGGTTTCTGTGATGACAGAGGTGCTACTAACATAATCTAGCAATGCGATTGCTTGATCTTTAACAAGATCTGATGAATCAATGGAGTTGGAGGACACGCATATCCCATCATTCCGTCCCATGGAATTGAGAGAGCGTCTACTGCATACTCTCGAGAATCTGGGCATGACGACATGTAAGTCTGCAATTGATTGTTGAGGCATGTCGCAATCAAGCCTATCATAGGTTGATCCCACTGGTAGCAAATTTGTCTGAATACCCGCTTGCTGAGAGTCCACTCTGATTGCAACAGGCAACCTTTCCGAGATAGTCTGCTAGTATGTTCATATGACCCAGAATATGACAGGCCGATTGATGAACTTGATGTTTCAAGACATATAGAAGAATTTTTTTTCGTAAGTTCGCATAACGGAATCGAATGCATGCCTCCCTGGTTCCTTATGTACGCTACTACTGTCGAGTTGTCTTGACGATATTTGAACATGCGCGTCCGCTATAATGTGAATCCACCGTTGTGGTGTTAACCATACTGACATTTCTTTGATGTTTGTGTGTCTTATCAGGGTCCCAGGGTCCCAAAGACCTTGGCACTTCGAGTCTGTCGGGCTCAGGGTCGCGCCCCAGCCTGTTTGACTCACATCCGTCATATTCGTGAAAGCTTGATATGGCAGCCACAGCATAACTCCGAGTTAACCACTGAATGTCTGCCCAAATCTGGACTTTTTCGTTTTACCAGGTCCATTAAAAAAATACTGGTCTCGAGCAAATGCATCGTCACACTCCACTCCAGTTCTGAGTAAAGAATATCTGGAGTGGACATGTGCTTAAGCGACCCATCAGAATAAGATTCACAGCCACTCCACACAACCCCATCAGTCGCATAAAAGCCAAAACTGTTAAGGAATCTGAGTGTAGACAAAAGCGAGCATAACTGACGAATTTCGCTCTCGATAACAGCAGACGAACCGGTTTGTTAGACATTACCGAGTTCATTATTTGAGTGAAGCCGCATAGTCGATCACTCTAACGCTCACTTTTACCGACAAAATGATAACCATAAATAAACTTTTAGAGCTTTGATAAACTTGTTATACAGCTCCAGTCTATTACCGGTTGGAACGAGCTGTCTGGCTTCAGTACAAGGAACAGGTAACAGGAATCCTAGAGAATCTTGATTCTCGATGACCTCTTACTTTCCTTGTCAAAGAGAACCTCTACATCTGCTTGGAGAGACTCATGCAAAGATTTGACAAAGCTTGTCCATCACAGATATCATGTTAGTGGTGGTTACTCGTAGGCCATCAGAGACCATACTTCTCGCCTACTGGTCTTCCGTAATAGTTATCCAGTTTGATGTGAATCTTTATAACCATCTGCCAACTGCTAAGCAATAGAGGTCCTAACACTCGCCTGTAGTACTTGCGTGACTTACCGAAGGGGAAACAACGTCCCCCCCCTTGCGAAGAGCCTCGACCCAGCGGTTTAGGGGCAACTGACCAGTTGTCTTGATCAGACATATGCCCCCTATCCGAGTCGCTGTATTGACGATCCCCAGAGTAATTATAGGAGGGTTTCCTATACCCTCGTGAGGAGTCCTTTGTAGACTATTTTCTGTCTAGGACATCCTCCCTTACTCCTTTCTGCTATTGCGGGCCGATTAGACGCTGACTTCAGCAAAGTATTGCTGCTTTCTTTGCAGCTTGGTCATAAACCAATGAAAGCTTATCGTCAAGAATTGTGTGTCCAGATATCGGAGTGACCCGTAGAGAGTTTTTCACCTATTAAAGATGACGATGTAAGGGCTCCGCCACGTGTGTTTAACTCCAAATTACCAACTGTTAAGCCAGAGTTATACGTGATAAACATAATAGCCCTAGAAAGGATTCTTAAAGAGGTACGAACGTTCTCAAATTCCTTTCCGTCGAGATGCTGCATCACAGTTCTTAAAGGTGATGTGCGTAAGCCACTGCATCTAAATTCGCTCTTAATGAAGAAATTGCGTCTCAATTGTGTCCTAGCAAATAGTGAATGATGAAGGTAAGACCATGACTAGATCCTTAGCCTGCTCATCCAAACGCAGAGGAACTCCATACATCTTCCAACCGTTTTAAATGAACATAGTTCAACAATCGGTAAAATTATGGAAGGTGACAAGAAACCGCCTTACTTCTTCCCACTGTTAAGTTGAATATGGCATTGTCTACATGGCTGAAGGCCTGCGGCACCTATCTGGACTAAATGGGAAAAGACATGACCTCTTTGTCCGGTTGAAGTCAGCATCCAGAGATGCTAGTGGTTTCTTCCAAGTAGTCACAGCATTCTGATTCGTTGGGACAAATTCAGGGTAGTATTGATGGATAAAGTCCAAAGCAACCATGTGTTCCGAAAGGGAAGGGTAATCCTCCTCCGAATCCCTTTCACTATCCATCTGAATCAGTTGAAAATCACGGTCAGCGGCATCTGAACTTGCAGATGACTTGACCGACCCAGCACCATCTGACCACTCAGGTTCCGAGACTGCCATCGGCTGCTTCTGTACTTGCTGGGATGCTGCAATGAGTTGCACAATCTGTGACAGCAAATCCGTTACGGAGACCTGAGGAACAACGGTCTTCTGTTCTGGCCACCGGCTACTCCTGGGTCGGCACGTCCAAGACTGTTCTTTTCTCTGGACATCCTGATATGAGGCCTCGTCTTCTTAGCTACTGAATAGTGCTACTTTCGAGCGATCGAAGCATTCTGTTTCTCAGGAACGAACTCGGGGAAGTATTGATGCATTAGATCCATCGCCACCCTGTGTTCTGAAAGGGAAGGGTAATTCTCCAAATCCCTTTCACCATCTGACTGAATCAGATTATGCTCCCAGTCATTGGCATCTGAACACGCAGATGACTGGACCGACACAGCACCATCAGACAGCTCAGGTTCTGAGACAGCCATTGGCTGCTTCTGCACTTACTGGGATGCTGCGATGAGCTGCAATGAGCTGTGATGAGCTGCGCAATCTACGATAGTAAGTCTATTATGGAGGCCTGTGGAGCAGCGGTCTTCTGTTGCTTGGCCGCCGGCTGCTCCTTGAACAGAGCGTCTGAGATGGCTCTTTTCTGCGGATGTCCTGATGAAGGAGGCCTCGTCTCCTTGGCTACTGTATGGTGCGACTTGTATGACGAGTGGACCTTCTCGGCGACACAGGCTGAAGTCACGTAGCAAAGGTGCGGTAGTGCGTGCTTGGTAGATGCTGAAGAAGCCGTAACTGTAGCCGAACCTGGCTAATTGAATGGAGCATCCTAGATGGGAGGCGTGGATGCATGCTCCAACTGACAAGTTCCGAACCACAACATCTAGCCCCAGATGTTATGAAAGGAGACTCTTGCTCGCGGTCCTTCAAACCTCGCCGAGCTTCCAGCTGAAGTTGCTGGCTTCTGCCTCTGTCATCGCAGGATGAGCTTGTTTTATGTGATAGTGCTCGCTCTACCCTTTCTACTTTTTAGACCACAACGGACATACCTGGCATCATTGTACTCACAGACGGAGTAACCGCTCCACCGGTCGAGCTAGCTGGTGATAGAGCTGAAAACACGCTGTGGTTTATTGCCCTGTCTAATATTCATGAGCACATTAGCCGCTAGCTCTGACTAAATTAAAAATGTAAATCAGAGGAAAGGCTTCCTCGCCTTGCTTACCGAGCCATATGCTTTCATAAATCTTACTCCCACCATCTCCACATTAAATATTATAAAAAGATAATGTATCTTACAACAGTCCTACCATAATAAAAGGAAACAAAATATAAAGAGCGTTGTCATTGTAAACGTCAGAATGAAAACCGGAAACACCCAGGCAACATGGCCCGAAGTCTAACAGATTTTGAACTATCTGATGTAAAGCATGATCGACACATTGGATGTATGATGCATGACCAAAATGCCAAAACACCCCAAGGACGTAACCATGGGAATATGCAGAATAAACATTGTGTAACACGTTAAATTCCCAAGAAATTTTATTAAAAAAATTTCAATAAAACAAGCCAAAAAGTTTGGGAGTTCAAGGAAAGGGCGGTGGGGGGTGGAGGGGGGGGGGGGCTTCAAGGACGAATAGGGAAGGAACACTTAACAGGAAAAATCAGTGATAATGATGACGTCAGGCCCATATCCCGAAATTGGGGAACATGAATATTTATTATCAAGTTACAGCCTGAACGTTTCAAACCACCGTTCCTTCCTTCATCCAGTTATGTCCTTGGATCCACCAAATTAACCACTGATTTGTGTCTGGCATCATTATAAACAGATTTAAAAGTACAGATGTTGGTGCCAATTCTGGTCATTTCTTGGCGTCTGCGCATGGAAGGAGAGTAAATGACTTCTAATTTTTGGTTTTCCATTCAAATTTTGGCGATGGAGGGGGCATGGGGGGGGGGGGGACAAAATTTGTTTGGCCCTTGATATTTTTGAGTTAGCACCAGCTTAGTCTGGGCCATTGGGTTACAGAGGAAAAACATAAAAAGCAAATTAGGATTGATACACCGCCAGCAGTGATGTCTTGTTGACAAAGAAAACTCTGCACTTCACTTTAAAAGTGTTTTATTTTTATTCTGATTAGTTTTTAGTTCAATTTTCGTGCAGACTTGTTACATGGGAGGTGTGCGACAAATACAGAACTGCACGTACGTTTCAATGGGTAAAGAATTATTGTGCTCGATTTCTTTGGCCCAAGGTATCACTCGAGTATTCAGCTTTTCATATATTTAGCTATCCATATAATTCTTCACCCATTTAAACCTATGTGCAGTTCTGTATATGTTTAGCCCATTGATCCTAGATTGTCACCAGCACTGTCGAGTTATCTGACAATCCAAAGAATGGATACCCATTGCTTTACAATCAGAAGCGCTGACAATTTCTCTTGAATTATGAGTAGAACTGTCGGATCTTCAGATGGGCGCTTTGTATCTGATGATTTACTACAAGTTTGAGAGTCATTCTCCAACGCCATCGACTAACACAATCAAGACAGCTGTAGGGGAGAAAATATAATACGGCAGCAAGTTGATCAACAGGAGATAAGGCATTTGTCCTGACGCATAGATACACTAGTGTTATTTCTGTCAACACTTGGTGTGTAAACAAATGCCCATCTAATCTTATTAAGATACACCATCAGGGAGTTGAAGTGGGAGCGCAGTGGCTCAGTGGTAGACTGTTGGACTTCTATGCTAGAGGTCCAGAGTTTGATCCGCGTCCGGGACGAACCGCGTTGTGTCCTTGGGAAGGCACGTTATCCCAGTTGCTCACATGGGGGTGCAATGACGCTGTGTACCAAGATGTACAGCCGGTCGATGGTGCACATGTCTTCAACTGCTGTAACCCTGCTTGAGAGGAGCTAGAACAGACTTCGAATGTTGAGCTGACAGTTGCTTATCGATGCCCAGTGGTTCTCTCCAGGTACTCAGGCTTCCTCCATCCGTGAAACTGTCATTGTCATGATTAGCCATTGTGCATAAGTGTGACCTTAAAACACCCGTAGATATATAAATATGGAGCTAAAGTTGTAACCAAGGATACCCAGGTGAGTTGTAAGTTATTTTTTTAATGCAAATGTATTTTAGACAATATTTCATCGATTAGTTTCTGTCAGCTGAGTACAAGGCATGAGAATAACGTGTGATCCCAGTAAACAAATGCCTCACCTGACCCACATTCATTCTGAGCTGGCATAGCCAGCATGTTTAGCTTAAACCTTTGCGTCAAGTACAAAGCTCATGATCAGATGTAAATTCTGTGTCATATCTTACTGGTTGAACCCACAATACTTCACATCATGCTCAGACCTACAGGTTCTCGTGTTCATAAACCGAAAGTACGGTATATCTAAATTTCGAGCCCAGGTAGAACTGAGGTGTGGTGTAGGAATTCGATACACACTACTAATATTTTAGACAGGTGCGCAAATATGACTGCACACTTATGAAAGTGCTGCATTCAGCAGATGTACAGCAATAAAAACCTTCATTGGGTTGAAGGACATTTTCCACAGCCCAGAACACCCCATGTCGAATAGTTTTTCGGGTGGATGAAGCTGGTGAACATGTTGAGAACTCAGCAACGCCGAAGAACAGCCAGGCTCCTAGGCGTACTAACTCCTCACAAGCAGGGTTAATATTGGTTGAAGACAAGTGCACCATTGACGTACAGTACGCCTTAGTGCACAGCACCACTATGCCCCCACAGGGGCAATCGGGATAAGGCCACACAAAGTAGATCTTCTGTTTCTCAGGCCATTATTTGTGAAATTGCATGCGGGCGAGCGTTTTTTTATTTTATTTTTTATTTCAGTAATTACTTTTTTCCATCAAAAGTTCATGTTCTTGGTGCAAGTTTTAGGTCTCATAATCTACAGAATAGCATGGGTGGTGGTGTATTTCATCCCTTGAGTGCAAGAAGACTTTGCAATGCTAAAGCATTACAAAGCCTTCTTGCACTCAAGGGACAAATGCATCAATTTTTTAACTTGGGTAAAATATCAGACAAACCATTTAATTTTTATTTTTTTTAAGTTTAAATTGGTTATAAAAAGAGAGCATGCGGCAGCCAAAAGGACCATGCGGGAGGGCCTGAGAAACAGATTTTTTATTTTTTTAGGCCTTACTCAAGGACAACGCAGTTACCTTGAGAGGGGATTGAACTGTAGACCTTTCAGTTAGAAGTACAAAACCGGGAACACAGCCACAGCGCCTCCTAGGAAAATCTTTCAATACAAGACAAGTCTTAACACAATACAGGGAGCAGATCTTCAGATTGGTCTAATTTTGGGATACCACCAAGTCAGTTTCCCTTCCTTCAAAAAAACTTGTAATATCAACTGTCGGAAATGTCACTGGCTTCTCTGGGTTTCATTGGTGTCAGAATATCTCTTAACCCTTAGTGCCCAATTGTAACCCTAAAAACGTTTAACTACGACAATAGGTGGTTCAGTGGCTATGGCATTGCCCCTCAAACCTAAAGGTCCATGGTTCGATTTGTCATAGGTTACTGCATTGTGCCCTTGGCACAATCTTGACAGCCCGTATGGCAGCACTGTGGTGCTGTGTACAGAGTTATTGGTGCACTTGTCCTCAACCAATGCTTAGCCTGCTTATGAGGAGTTAGTACACAGGGGAGTTGTTCACGGTTGTATTCTTTTGATAACTTTAAAACTTTCATTAAAAGTACTTCTGCAGTTGTTTCTTGACAAATCTTGACTGCCTAGTCAACGTTACGTTATGGGGAAGAAAAAAAAAATTATCCAGCGCATTAACACTTCAACATTAATGGCAAGAATTGAATATTCTGCGATAAAGTCGATTTTTATTTTTTTTTGTTTTTTTGGAGAGAATGATTTGCAATTCATTCCGATTTTTGCATTAATCTTTACAAAAAATCGTGACATCCACGCCGTAGCTGTGACGGGGGATGCAATCTTACAAAATTCTAAGTTCATCAAGGGCCATAACTCCAAGAAAAATATTTGGAACAACACATGCATTGAACAGTGGCTAGACATCAATAACATGCCAAATATAAAGACCTTCCATCAAGTATTTCAAAAGTTATTGAGTTTTGAAACTTGTTGGTCACAGACAGACAGACAGGCTGGCCGGCAGGGCAGGGCAGGGCAGGGCAGGGCAGGGCAGGCAGAGCTATACAAAATCTGGTGCCAAAGACAAAAAATAAACGCAACTCTTGAAATAAAACTGACACCAATGACACAAGGGCATATCCCCAACCAGATATTGTTAGCATTCCCCGAGAAGGGGCCCATAAAATAACATTTATAGTTATACCAAGTGAAACACCAACACGCTTAGATTAACCTCCAGCACTCTGGTAGTGCAACAGAATTTTCTCCACTCCATTTCTCTTTAACCCCCCTGAACACTGATGTCGACGTCAAAATTTTCAGGTGCAAAATTTTCCCATAATGCAATTAGGAATTTAGCAAATTCAATTGAGCTCTGTCAAACAAGATTGAACTGGCTAAATTTCCAGATGCATTATGGGATATATGACAACTTAGAATTTTGATATTTTGACATCAGAGTGCAGGGGGTTAACTAAGAATTTCACCAATTATACCTTGTTCGACAGAGCTCATTGAATACTGTCCAACAAGGTATATTTAGTTAAATATCAAACTGCATTATGGGAAATATTGGTTGCTGAATACTTCGCTATTTTGACAGTGTGCAGAGGGTTAAACACTTACACGAAGCAGATGGTGGTTCAAGCATATGTCGATGTATACCAATTTATCTCAGCTTTGATCAAACCATCTCCCACTGGTATTGCAGGTTTCAGTAGTACCCCGATACAGCTGCTACTCCATCTGCAATTAATAAGAATTTTTGCTTCAAAAGCATACGTTACATGCCCGAGTACTAACAAAACAATGAATTGAGAACGAAATTTATTGGCGTTCTAAATTCACATTTTTGCATAATGGCAAATCGTGACCACAACATTGATGTAAACTCAAGTTCAGCCAATTGTTTATACCCATGTTGCTTATTATAAGACTTCCAGGCATTGTTTATCAGGTTCTATTTTACCAGTAAAACATAGCTGAGATAATCATGACCGCAACATGGAGATAAAGTCAAGGTCAGTTAATCATTTATACCCCTTGCTGCCCATTTTATTGGACACTCACCCTAAACATTAATGACCAAGTCATATTTTACCTGTGAGAAAGAGCTTGTTTACCACATTAAACAAGCACTGCTTCACTTCCCGGGGTCTTTTTTTACCACAGTAAACAAGCACTGCTTTACTTCCCAGGTTCACTGTGTGCAAGAAATTTCTTTTAGTTCAATTTTCATGTGGACTGGTTACATGGGAGGTGTGATAAATACAGAACTGCATATACGTTTGAATGAGTTAAGAATTATCGCCCAGGATATCACTAGAGCCATCGATGAAGAATGTTCTCATGATACATGCTTGCTTTAGTTCAAAACAGCTGCACAGAACTGTAGTGAAAACGAAGTTGTGCAGTGTGGACAATCAACACTCATCGGACCGGTTCGGTCAGGTTTTTCAAGTCTTCACTGTTCGTTTTTCAGGGAAAGTATTGAACTTCAAAATGGTTATTTTTCAGAAGAGAGATGAATAAGGAGCAAGGCACATTGTTGTCGGTGTGGAAAATTATCCGGGGGAATTCAATGACATCACAAGCACCGATATAAACTACTGACAGATGAAAATTGCTTCAAGTGAAGGCAAATCAAGCAGAACGTCGGGCCTTAGTACATAATCAGAAAAAGGGAAACGAAACCAGCTTCCCCAAATTGATTATAAACTGAGCGATTGAAACAATTCTATATATTTATTTATTGGGAGTTTAAGGACACATACTTATGCACAATGGCTCATCGTTACAGTGAGTTTTACAGGCAGAGAAAGCCAGAGTACCTGGAGAGAACCGAGCATCTACGAGCAACTTTCAGCTCAACATTCTAACTCAGTTCAAGCTCCGCTCGAGCAGTGTTTCAGTGGTTGAAGACATGTGCACCATCAACGTGCGGTACGCCTTAGTACACCAAGACATCGTGCTCCTATGCAGGCAACTGGGATAAAGTGCCTTGCTCAAGGACAATGCGGGACGTCTCGTTCGGTAATAGAACTGGGGACCTCTAGAGTATAGAAATTCTATAATAGATGGCCGTTGAACTTCCAAAAATAGTATAGAATAGCCCTGTATTATTGAAGAATCGCGTCGATTTCGATGGATAAACAAGCTAAAAGTGCAATGTGACAAACAAAATAAAATAGACTATGTCGTCCTCCGAGTTCCAATGTGTTTTATGTGCCAGTAGGTACGTGAAACACGTTGGAACTCAGGACAATGTGTCCGACATAGAAAAACAAACAAAGCCGAATCTTAAAAATCAAAACTGCCCAACTCCAGCAAAAGATGTCGAAAACTCTGTATACCGAAAAACCGAAATTACTGAGGATCAAGTCTTCAGCAAGGTCTCAAACCGAGATCTACTTAGTAATCCATTCCTTTGCCAGGAGAATGAACTCCCACCGCTCCCACATGTGCGTAATTGGATAAGTTTCTTGCCCAAGTATAACTTACATGTGGCGAGGGTCGAACTGCAAACATTTCATTTTAAAGTCTAAATTAATGTCGCCACCACAAATCAAGCGCGATCCGGGATAGAAAAAATGTCGGCATTTGCCTTTCTTAATCGGAACAATTTATTGGTGTTTAATGTTACATGTTTATGCATATAGGCCACTCGTGACATTGACAATTTTATGGGTGGAGGAAGCCCGAGTACCAGGAGAGAAGTGCTGAGCATCGATGAGCAGCTCCTCAATATTCTCACTCTGTTCTAGCAGGGTTACAGCGGTTGATATGTGCACAGTCGACGTGCAATATGCCTAACACAGCATCATCGTGCCTCCATGACGCGGGTCGTTTTCGTGTACTGTCTACATGTACATGAGATGTGTAGGGTATTCAGTCTTCATTTCAACACAAACCCTTGTGATTTAATGATTGAATATGGCAAATTTAAATGTACGAATACATTTGTCAAGCAGAAATGTGGTGGGCTGTAGGGATGGGGAACAAGACGCTACCCATCGCCAGGTTGGTGAAGCCCTTGGTGCACCATGCAGTGATCACCAGAGCATGTGCAAGATTTCAGCAGTCAGACATTGTGTTGGGAGAGACAGGGCAACATCTGCAGCTGAAGACCGGTTTTTGATCATTCAGGCCTGTAGGAACCGCTTTGCCACAGCAACCCAGCTTCGCAGTGACCTTCAGCATGCATCTGGTGTAAATGTTTCGATGCAGACTATCCGGGCAAGGTTGCATGAAGGAGATCTCTGATCGAGAAGACCATGTATTCGCATTTCGTTGTCCCAGAACCACCACCAGGCACAATATGAATGGGCCATGGACTACGTTGGATGGACCAAAGATTGGCGACCCGTCCTTTTTGCAGATGAGTCAAGGTACTGCCTAGACAACACAGATGGGCGTTCTAAGGTATGGAGATGACCAGAAGAGTGATTCCATGAGCCAACATTGCTGAGCATGACCGTTACGCTAGAGTCAAACATGGTCTTTGGCGGCATCAGCTGGGATGGACGTACAGAGCTGTCCTTGAGCGTGGTACACTGAATGCACAGCAGTATATTAATGAGATCCTGGATGCCCACGTCAGATTGTATGCAGGTGCAGTGGGCGACATATATTCATTCTGATGGACGAGAGAGAGCCCGTCCTCATACTGCCCATGCTGTCGGGGAGTACAGAGTGTGGGGACTGAGCATATGGACTGGCTAGCAAGATCCCCTGACCTCAATCCTGTCGGAAATGAGTTGCAGCTTGCAATTTCAGACCGTCCAGTCTAACCAAGAAGTGTCCAGGAGCTTGGTACCATGCAGGTCCAAGAATGGAACATCCCACAAAGGACCATCCAGAACCTGACTGGGAGCATGAGAAGGAGTTATCTAGCTGTAATTAACAATGCATCTCACTCTCGATACTGAAACCATATCTGTTTGGAAAATTTCCTTTTTTACCAATAATATCCATTTTCCATGGTTATCGTATACAAAAGCTGAATATTAACACAAATAAAATCTTAATTTCTGTACTTGAATCATTAAAGATATAATTAAATATACAATACACACTTTTTATAATATTTCAACTCAAACATAAAACAGGTAGTTAGATATACTTGGTGCTTAGCAAACTTTTAGTATATATTAACAGCATCTGACCCATTCCACCTAGCATGCTAAGTCCAGTTTCACTACCCCATACCACTGTTGAAAACAAAGTTAATGTTTCCAAACAATGTTGAGCTATTACTTGGGGCTCACCATGTGCAATGTTTAGAGCGGTAAGTCTCACTTCTGTTCCTGGGAAATATACAGTACCTCATGAAGTCATGCCTGAAAGGAAGGCATGCCTAGATGTAGCTGCAATATTTTACCGGCCGAGACCTGAGCAGTCAGAATCAGGGTTACACTACCCCTTCCCTTATCAGTCATCCTAATGACGCCCAGAATTAGATTTAATTCTATATTTTGAATAATGGTCCCGAATCAATTAGAGATTCGATTCGAGTCAAAAATGTGATTCACAGTGCCCTACTATATCGTGGGAGAACCGAATCTAAACTTACACGAGGGCTTGAGAATCTTGGGACAAAAATTTATGTATACAAGGATGCAAAAGTACCCAGGAAGACTACTGCAGAGGTCTAGAGAGAAAGGGGCTAAAGAAAATGAACGCATAGAATAGTATTTCAAAGTGGAGTTCTAGAAAAGCTGCGAGATTCCTTGAACATAACTCACTCGGAAAATAGTTTAGAAATACAAAAACGGTTATGGTTTATGTTAGTTACCCTAACTACCTCTAACCCTAACCCTAGCTTACCACTAACCCTAACTTACCACTAACCCTAACCCTAACTCCCACTAACCCTAACTACCTCTAACCCTAACCCTAGCTTACCACTAACCCTAACCCTAGCTTACCACTAACCCTAGCTTACCACTAACCCTAACCCTAACTTCCACTAACCCTAACTTCCACTAACCCTAACCCTAACTTCCTCTAACCCTAACCCTAACTTCCTCTAACCCTAACCCTAGCTTACCACTAACCCTAGCTTACCACTAACCCTAACTTCCACTAACCCTAACCCTAACTAACCCCTAACTTCCACTAACCCAAACTAACCCTAACTTCCACTAACCCTAACTAACCCTAACTAACCCTTACTTCCACTAACCCTTACTTGCTCTAACCCTAACCAACCCTAACTTCCTGACCCTGACCAATCCCAACTTCCTCTAACCCTAACTTCCTCTAACCCTAGCTTCCTCTAACCCTAGCTTCCTCTAACCCTAGCTTCCTCTAACCCTAACTACCAATGTAGGGACGTTGTTGCCTTCAAAATTTAACTCCTAGAACCGATTCCTAACTGTTCTTTGATACACTCTACGACCAGGAGTGCCCACAATATGACTCGCATCCTCATTTGCCTCCCGTAATAGGTTATGGAGGTAAGGAACATGCCTCTATCTTAACGTGGATTTGTTATGCAGGGACATCTGCTCCAGAGACTTAGCTTATCTTCCTGTGGTGGAGACGTCAAACTAAATGGACCCCAAATTGCTGGACGATGAGACGTTGCAATGGAATCAATGCAATCACCACTTTCCTTCTCTTCAAGGCCTTCAAACCTGTTGTGGGCCACAGGGTCCTGAAGAGTCTTTGGTGTTCTCTGAGGACTGTTTGTGTTTTTCAATTTTATTTTTGTTTCTTTCTAGCTTTCTTCTCTTAGATTTTGTGATTCTGGTTTAGGTTTTTGTTTAGTTTGGCCATTTTTTTTTGTTTGGGTTTTGCATCCTTTACTTTGTCTTCTGGGTTAAGTTTTTCAAGTTTGTTCTGCGAATTTGTTTGATTTTTCCAATGGTGTTGCTGTTTGAGTGGCTGATGGTGATCGCATTGATTTTGGTTCTACTAGGTCTCAATGCTGTATTGTGAAGGCTTGTAATAAACATGGAATAGCACAACTGCCGAGTCATGTCCATGGTGTCTGACATTCGACCGATCGTGTTGGTAATTTCTTTTTAATGTTGTCGCATATGAAGGAGTTGATATACTCATGGCAGGCATGGATGACACAATGTCCCTTGCCTCTTTGAAACTAATTTGTTTTTCACATTTGATTTTTTGTATTGTCTTTTCCTTTTTCCAGACAGGGCAATCCTTCGAAAATGACATGATTGCCCTGACAGTTAATACATTTATATGTTGTAGTTTCACATTGTCCTTCATGAATGTTACTGCATTTGTGGCATGTCTGCTTCCCTCGACAAGTATTCTGCCCATGACCAAACTTTTGGCACCTGAAACATTGAAGTGGATTTGGAATGCACAGATCCACTGACGTTCAGGGAGCCAATTTCATTTTTTGGAGTTCTGGTGCCATCAAAGGTACATATGTATGTATTTGTTTTGATCAATTTACCCTCCTTGATTTCAATACGGTTCACCCGTTATTTCTTGCAGTTTAAGTTCAAATGCAATTTGTTCATTGATATCTGCCAATTCTGGAGTCCTTATGACACCTTTGCTGGAATTTATAATTTTGTGAAAATTAGCCTTATTAAAATCAACAATTTTGGTTGTGTACATGAGATTGTGTACCTCAGCATGCTTTGTGCATTGTATTAATAAATCTCCAGATTTTAGTTTTTTAATTTCCTTGACAGATCCCGCAATACTTTTGATGGCTTTTTCAAGGGCAAAGGGGTTTATTGTGCATAATTTCCTAGTTTCGTTTGTTGAATGTAAAATGATAAATTTTGGTAGGTTATCTTCTGGTTGTATTAAGGATGCAATTAAATCATCATCGGAGTCCGAGTCTTTAAGGTCAGTAACTGTAAAAGGTTGTTTGGGTTTCGTTGGTTGATTTGCCATATTGTATGTTGTAAAATGTTCACTGCCCTGGCTCCCACCCACCACAAGTCCAACAAGGGGTAGGGTTACTGCTAAGCAGTGAACCCACTGGGATGCCAGTATTCCAACATACCTGGTATGGGGCAGTATACTCAGTCAGTGTTGATGCCGAGGCATACCACTGACTGATTGGCCCGTATGTGGAAGTGCCAGGTCTTCAGATGGCGGTCATTCAACCAATCACTACACAAAACACTAATTAAAGTTGCCATGTATAAATTAGACAGTGCAGCAAAACTAAGTGCTTGATAAAATAAAACGTTTAAAACGGTACACATTGGCAATTATGGTGTGTGATGAAAAGAAATGACTGATTAAATGACCACCAAATGACCCCCGATGTCCAGTACTTTTGGGGTGGGGGCTCCCGATTGGCCAGAACGGACCATCTGACCATCCTTCAACTCCCGAAGTTGGGGGCAAAACAGTGTATTGAACAAGTACCTCCATAATGGAGATCAGGGCCAAAGCCGTCTTTACGACCAGATAGATTTGTCCTAACCGGGACCCAGTCTTCTCAACTGCCAGGATTCCTTCCTCCGGGGCCTTCCGACAGCACCTCATGGGAGAACAAGGTGCCTGCAAGATGGCATTAGCAGGATTGATCATTTTGGTTCGGAGCTGTGTATTCGTATATTCTGCAGCAAACCAGCTCATTTGAGCAAACCTGCTAATTATAAATCAGCAAACCTGCCCATCTGAGCAGGCCGTACTCTATCTGCCACCTGAGGACCCGCCTAGTATGGGATGATCAAACCCCCTAGGCTCTCATCCAATATAAAATTAACTGACGCCATATATACCATATTAGGCCACCAACAAACTAATAATGTACTGATATGCAATATATCAACCATTGGCCTTTATTGTGATCCAGCTTTGCCACGAGAGGCTCAGGATTTTCACCATAAAGCCAAACTATGCAAAAATACACCCACACCATTATTTTTCAAGCGACTCTGCAGAACAAGGTGGAGGATCACAAATGTCAAGCATCAAAATGAAAAATCTTGGAATTTAAATTATATAACATTCTGAGCTTCAGTCAGGGAACCTAGACATCGCAGATCCCCTGCCACAAATTATAGATTCCTCGTAGAAAGTGAAGCCTGG
This sequence comes from Pictodentalium vernedei, assembly GCA_031216915.1. Taxonomy (NCBI): domain Eukaryota; kingdom Metazoa; phylum Mollusca; class Scaphopoda; order Dentaliida; family Dentaliidae; genus Pictodentalium; species Pictodentalium vernedei. The sequence continues at coordinate 53,556,317 of CM062293.1, forward strand.
TTGCATCCGGTCCGGTAAGTAACTGTTTTAGTATCTGGTAGAGCTATAGATTTAGCATTTGCTCTGGGGGATGATCAAGCTCTAATCTCATTATTGTTACATCTTTGAAATGTTGCTTTCTCTTTCGGGGGGGAAGCTGTTGTGTCGGTCAACTTTTCCCATTTCAAAATGTATTCATCGCACATGAGCATGAAATAATCTTTCGTGTGTGTAAACTTAACCCTTTACCGAACCTGAAAAGCAGACAAAAAATGAAAAAAATAATGAAAATTAATTGGCGATTTTTGAGAATAGCGCTGGCCGGTTTTGGCCGTTACGTTAGGTAAAGGGTTAACTTAGTTTGCATGGAGATATTCGGGGATTATTTTTATGTGATTAATCAGAATCTATTAATAAAAATGATTCGATCAGTCATCGTATTCAGTCTACTTGTGATCTGATTTGCAACATTAAGTAAGGTGCCACAGGAGTTCTGTTTGATTTGACCGATTTGGTCTCGTTAATGAGAAGGAATTTTACCTAGATTAATAATGTGCATTATATATATATTATATCTATATATTTGTAATTCAGTAACTCAATTCTCGAATATCGGTCTTGAGGAGAGTTGTAAATATAAAACTTACTGGCCGACTCAATTGCAACCTTTTTTGGGGGTGGGGTGCGGGGTATTGACTCATTTGGTATGGTGATTTGGTGTTGACCCTGGATCAACTCACATGGAGGCAACCTTCCAAAAACTTCAGTTTTGAGTCCAGTGGCGCGGTGTTAGGATGATGCTTGGGGGAATTCCTGCTTGACACGGATCTTCCATTAATTGAGATTCCTGTGTTTATAAGCTAGGAACATAAACCATTATTATATACTGTTCAAAAAAAGTTAAGCCCCCACCCCCCCCCCCCCCCCCCCAATAGGGAACGTGGTGGCTCAGTAGGTAGAGGCGCAGGCTGCAAGCCGAGAGGTCCTCTGTTTGAATCCCACCTGCAGCAACCGAGTTGTGTCCTTGGGCAAGACACTTCATCTCCATTGCCCGCGTGGGGGCGCGGTGGCATTGTGCACTAAGGCGTACTGCATGTCGATGGTGCGCCTGTCTTCAACCAATGCTAACCCTGCTTGTGTGGAGTTAGTATGTTGAGGAGCTAACAGTTGCTCACTTCTCTCCAGTTACTCCGGCTTCCTCCACCCGTAAAACTGTCACGGTCATGATTAGCCATTTTGCATAAATGTGACCTAAAACACCAATAAATAAATAAACCTCCTCCTCCCCCCCCCCCCCCACACCAATAATACCTGTGGGTATACGAATCTCTTACTGTGACATTCCCCATTCCTCTATCAGAGTGGGCATAAAAAATCCTCAAAACTGGTGAACATTTGCTAGCTGTTGACCACTTCACCACAGTCCAAAGATCTGGACAGCAACCCAAAAGGAAATGAATGGGACATGCTCGGCTGGAGAGTGGTTAACAGACAGCCACCACCAGATGATATCGACAGTCTGCGCCGTGCAGTTGCAGAGAAATGGGACATCACAGAAATTTGGATAAACATCGACAGCATACCACGTCTATTTGGATGATCAAGGAGGTCCCACAAGATACTGAACGTGTATTTTTTTGATGTTGTGAAGATGTCCTCAGTGCCTAATGTTCATTCAATAAAGCAAATGCTCCCGAAACCCTTGTTTCACCAATAAGGCATATTCTTATCACAAATAGCAGGTTTTCTCATGAGAATTTATTACCTGTATGCCCACTGGTATTATAGGGAAAGGGGGCTTAACTTTTTTTTCGACAGTATATATACAGTACAAGTCAAAATAAGTTGTGGCATAACCGCAATAAACTAAGTATACTACTGCCCCTACACCGATATGATCAGAATATGACACCATTTTTTGGAAAGCTCTCAGAGCTTTCCAGAAAATGATGTCAGCTTCTGGTCTTATCGGCGTTGGAAAAGAAAGATACAGTTTATAGTGGTTATCCTACAACGAATTTTAACTTGTACTGTATATTATATTGTATTAATAATTTGTATTATACAACAAAGAGTATTTAAATAAATAAAGTTGCCTAAATGTGAGCAAATGCCAACTTATGACATATTAGAAAAATTCATCCCATAGTGATTTCTTTGTGTATTGGGGTTTAACAACACTAAATCGCCAGCATCATATCGTGTCCGACCATGTTGCAGTTGGTGGAAACCAGAGAAACTCGAAAAAAACACCGAGCAGTGGCATTTAACTATCTGCACAAGTAGGGTTGGCATCGACTGATTGAATGTGACCTATGTTTACTTGAAATTCTTACAACTAAAAAAGATATGATTTAACGTTCCCGTCACATGTAAAATAGACAATGTGTTAATTGTTGGCATAGTGCTAGACACAGAACTGCAATATAAAACTTGAGCTATGGGATTCAACGTAAATGAGCTAAACCAAAATGCTAAAATAGCTGGCCACCACCCAGTGGCATTGTATAAACTCATTCCTGTCCGCAGTAGCCTTGGTAAGCAACAACCAAAAATGTCCCGTACTTGGATATAAAACTTGCGACGGTTTCTTTAGAGCTGAAATAAACTGGCTTTTATTTTCCAAACCATACAGGACCGACACAGGCTATTAAATATTTCATCCACCTCATATCACTCGGTATTGGATCAATGTGTATCCCACAAAGTCCAGAATCTTACACGTAGAAAACTGTTCAACAAATTGGGGCGGCACAGATGCTTTCTAAAGTCTCAAGTACGTAGAAACTGATGCAGTATCCACAGTACAGTCACCGTGGGAGGGTCATAATTTATTGGTGTTTAAGGTCACATTTTTGCCCAATGGCTAATCATGACCACAACATGAGTACCAACTCAGGACGAGGGGTGGGCATTAATGAGCCATGTTGCCCATTTTAGACAGTGTTTGCACTGCCAAGCATTGGTGACTGTCCCATTTTAGGAGTAAAACAGCCCATTTACTGGAGTGAACAGGCACTGCTTCACTTCCTGGGTTTCCCACAGGGAACCTGGGTTGATTATTGGACTTTACAATTGAGAGGCTTAGTATGATGGAAAGGGAAATCGGGAAGAAAATACAGAAGAGCATTAAACAGTTTGTTTCTGGGTGTTGGGGCGATTGGAGACAGGAAGCCAGATTTGTGAGCTATGGGTAATCAAGGGAGTATGAGAACCGCGACAATCGACGGCGTGTTTTGGGAACGACAATGTATTGGCTTTCTGATACGTTTATTTTCGAATTAGGAAACGATTGTTTTTACAGATGGACAATGGCTAATGAATATCTGGTGTTGGAATCATGCCGCACAGATCAGAACTGATGCCTCTTGCAGGCTCAGTTGCATCAGATGATATACATTAATGTTTGCCTTCCAAGTGACTAAGCTAAACGAATGGTTTTAGCGTGCCAAAGGTACACTGGGCGTTGTGGGCAAGCCCCTTTTGACCCTCTTAACAAGTGACATTCATATCACACTACTCATAAAGGGATGAGCGGGATTACATAATTTGTCACCTCTGCATTCCGGTACCTTTGCTATCCGGTGCACGCATAAACTGCAAGTTTGCGCACAGACATTAGGTAATTAGGTAACTAGTTATTGCAAGAAACTTACGTGATTTTAGATTTGACATCAATGTTGACACCATCAACCATTCGAGTTTATAAATTCCGACCCATACGGCTCTAAACGTAACAGCATCTTACTCCCACACCCGCCAGGCGCTTCGTAGTACTATTCCAAACACATTTGATCTAGCCGTTGACAAAATATACTCCATGATGTTGAAGGTGACATTTTGTTAATCATATTTAGAGTAAAATGTATTTGAATGTATCAGACAAAATTAGGCATGGTTTGTGTTCAACTGCAGAAAAAATAAATGTATCACCTTTTCGCTTCCACAGTAGCAACTCTGTACCATGATTTTTATACAAACAGATGGTGTCTAGCTACACTTGTTAATAAAATGAAAAATTCTGTAACAATGCACAAATTTCTGTGATATTGTGCTATATCTTTCACATATTTTCATTAAAAAATGTCGTCACACCAAATTTCAGCTGGAAAAAAAGAAATATAAGGTATGCAGGTTTAATCTGGCGGTTCATTTACTATCCCAAGAGGATACGAGCAACATTTAAGATATTGTGAGCATGAAAATCAGACAAGATGGATGACAACAGAAAGGTCACTTCGATGTCAGTGGGCACGAATATATAAATGCCCCAAAAAATTCTTCTCGGCAATTTGTCGCAATGCACCAAACCAGATTAACGATACTAAAATTTGCGATTTCCAACAAGATTTCCAAATTCAGTTCCACCCAGTTATCTGCAATTTTTCGGCACATATTGCCGCTTAGAATGAATCAAGTTGAACACACTGGTTATGCGTTATTCTTGTCAAATGTTTTTGAAGACGTTTATGACATGGCTTTCTGATTCAGTTGGGGCAACACATTTATTTGAAGTATTGTCACACCGTAGAGTCATTCTGGACAAGTCAAGTTCGAGAACCTGATGCTGTATTAACAAAAGACTAGCTTATGATAAAAACACATTTTAAAAATGGCGTCCAAAATTCATCTGGAGGTCTGTGGTTATGACATGCATCATTTCGATTGCAGCAAGTCGGATAGCTGACCGACATGCAATCAACGCTCCGAAGATGACGTGCAAAAAGGTCCAAAGTGAACCTATGCTAGTTGTCCAAAGCACCATATTAATGAACCAGGCGAGGTTAACATGTTGGGGAAACAGTTTTGAAATTGCGAGTGATAATCCAATATTGACAACCATTTTGTTCGGTGAAATTCAGCTGTGTTGAAAAGAAATTATACAAAATATCCTCCAAATTGGGAATGATAATCTATGCATACATTTCCGCCATTTTGAATAAACCAAGTTTGACAACCCAAAGTGTCCGTAATTCACAAAATGGAGCCGGAATAAATTTCAGCTTTTTTCAGGTGGAATTCTGCCATTTTAAATAAATCAAGTTCGACAAATCGGCGATTTACGCAATTCACAAAATGGCTTCCAAATTGAACTCCTTGTAGATGTCCTCCATTTTTAATAAAGTTCGACAACTCGTGGATTTTCGCAATTCACAAACAAGCTCCTGAATTGAGAAATGCAGCTTTTTCCGAGATGGAATTCCACGATTTTGTATAAACTTAGGCAACTCTATGATTTACGCAGTTGGTGAACTGCAGTCTTTTGGCACAGGTCTTCATCCACCATTTTTTAAACAAGTTCTTCAAATCGATAATTTCCACAATTCAGAAAATGGCGCCCAAAAAGTGAACTGCAGTTTCTCATTAAATTTCACTATTTTTGAATAATACATGTTCAACAACTCTTGGGTTTTTGCTATTCACAAAGGGGGGTCCGAATTGAGAAATGCAGATTTTTCTTAGATGATTTCCCGCAATTTTGTATAAGTAATGCTCGACAACTACTCTAATTCCAAAATGGAGTTCAAATTGAAAACTGCCTAGATATCTCCCATATCGAATAAAGCAAGTTTGATAACTCGAGGCTTTCCTAATTCACAAAATTGCAACCTGATTAAGAAAAACATTTTTCTTAGAAGCCCGTCATTTAAAATTGCTCTTGTCCGATAAGTCGATAATTTACGCAATTTACAAAATGGCGTCCGAATTCTGTATTGGTGTTTCTGCTCAAACCTTCACCCACCATTTAAAAAAAAAAACAAGTTAAACAACTCGATAGGTGCTGCATTTCCCAACATGGTGCCGAACTGAGAAGTATAGTTTTATTATGAAATTCCATCATTTTGAATAATTCAAGTTCGTTGACTGATTTACGCAAGTTTCAAACTGGTGTCCACAGAGACCCGCCTTTCTGAACAGATCTATGTTCACCATTGAGAAGTGCAGTATTGATGGAATTCCACCATTTTGAATAAAATATGTTCGGCGACTCGATTTACTCAATTTACAAAATGTTGTTCATATTTTAAACTCTGCATAAATTGCGTCATTTTGAATAAACCAAACTCGACAACCCAAAATTCACAAAATGGAGCCCGAAGAAAGAAATGCAGCTTTTCAGATGAAATTCTACCATTTTCAATAAATAATGCTAGTCGAAATGAAAGTGTCAATGACACTGTAGCTCAACTTGACAAACTTGAACTTGGTAAGTTATAAAAGCAAAATTGAAGATCATTGGTACCAATGTCATTTTTTTTGCCAGTGGCAACATTTTTTGACAGAAACCGAAGAAAATCGATAGCTCCCATCTAGAGGCCTCCCCAAACAAGCATACCAGGTTTCAAAGCAATCTAATCATATATGTGCCCTGTAGGGTGAGCCAAAGGGAAATATTGAGGTTTGACTAAACTAAGTTCTAAGAACATTGGCCGTGGCAACATTTTTTTGACGGAAATGGAAGAAAATCGATAGCTCCCATCTAGAGGTCACCCTAAATAAGCATACCATGTTTCAAAGCAATCTAATTATAAATGTGCCCTGTAGGGTGAGCCAAAGGGAAATATTGTGGTCTGACTAAACTAAGTTCTAAGAATGTTGGCTGCAGCAACATTTTTTGATGGAAATTGCAGAAAATCGATAGCTCCCATCTAGAGGTCACCCCAAACAAGCATGCCACGTTTCAAAGCAATCCGATCATAAATGTACCCTGTAGGGTGTGCTAAAGGGAAATATTGAGTCTTCTGACTAAACTAAGTTCTAAGAATGCTGGCAGCGGCAACATTTTTTGACGGAAATGGAAGAAAATCGATAGCTCCCATCTAGAGGTCACCCTAAATAAGCATACCAGGTTTCAAAGCAATCTAATCATAAATGTGCCCTGTAGGGTGAGCCAAAGGGAAATATTGAGGTCTGACTAAACTAAGTTCTACGAACGTTGGCCGTGGCAACATTTTTTGCCGGAAATTGAAGAAAATCGATAGCTCCCATCTAGAAGTCACCCTAAATAAGCATACCAGGTTTCAAAGCAATCAAATCATAAATGTGCCCTGTAGGGTGTGCCAAAGGGAAATATTGTGGTTTGACTAAACTAAGTTCTAAGAATGTTGGCCGCGGCAACATTTTTTGATGGAAATTGCAGAAAATCGATAGCTCCCATCTAGAGGTCACCCCAAACAAGCATGCCAGGTTTCAAAGCAATCCGATCATAAATGTACCCTGTAGGGTGTGCTAAAGGGAAATATTGAGTCTTCTGACTAAACTAAGTTCTAAGAACGTTGGCAGCGGCAACATTTTTTGACGGAAATTGAAGAAAATCGATAGCTCCCATCTAGAGGTCACCCCAAACAAGCATACCAAGTTTCAAAGAAATCTGATCATAAATGCGACCTGTGAGGTGTGCCAAAGGAAATTGTGGACGTACGTACGTACGCCGACGGACGAGAAGTGATGGCAATAGCTCAGCTTGACTTTGTCAAGTTGAGCTAAAAATGATTTGCGCAATTTGGAAAATGGCGTCCAAATTGGGAGCAATTGTCTCTGCACATAGCTCAGCCATTTTGAATTAAGCAGGTTTAAAAACTCAAGTTCTTCCGCAAATTACAAAATGGTGCCCAAATTAAGAAACTGATCTTTTGAGGTTTTGTTGTGGTAAATCTGGATATTTATATTGTTTGTGTTTAATGACACCAGGGGCCAATACTATATAACATTTACAATTGTATTTCCAGAATTGTATTTTCTAGTTATTAATAGAAATGGGTTGAAATGAACCCTTAGCATTTTCAAAATTGTGGCAGTTTGCCAGTTGGCAAATTGCCATATCAAAATGCTAGGGATTCATTTTAATCAGTTATATTAATAGGTAGAAAATACATTTCTACAAATAATTTTAAGTTTTATTATATTGGCCTCAGGTCATCACTATTTACGTCGATTTCCCAACAGTGTTTAGTTTCAAACGAAACGCGTATTTGAAGGTACACCATTGACTGACCATTAGTTTGAACGAATGTTATTAATTCACCGAGAGAAATAAGCCAGTTTGTGACTACACTATCTGGTCTCAACTACCGGTCAGGTCAAACCTCTTAGTAATCAGTTGCTTGTGTCAGAAACAGCACAGCGTATTGTGCCATGGTTTTCGAGCGCACTTTTCACATGGATTGTGTACTTCGAAGCGATAGAATTATGTCAAGGTCTCCCTAAAGGAGTATCACCAGCCTAAAGCCTAAACAGGACTGATGGTATCACCAGCCTAAAGTAAGCCTAAACAGGACTGCTGGTATCACCAGCCTAAAGTAAGCCTAAACAGGACTGATGGTATCATTAGCCAAAACAGGACTGATGGTATCACCAGCCTAAAGTAAGCCGAAACAGGACTGATGGTATCACCAGCCTAAAGTAAGCCTAAACAGGACTGATGGTATCACCAGCCTAAAGTAAGCCCAAACAAGACTGATGGTATCACCAGCCTAAAGTAAGCCTAAACAAGACTGATGGTATCACCAGCCCAAAGTAAGCCTAAACAGGACTGATGGTATCACCAGCCCAAAGTAAGCCTAAACAGGACTGATGGTATCACCAGCCCAAAGTAAGCCTAAACAGGACTGATGGTATCACCGGCCTAAAGTAAGCCTAAACAGGACTGATGGTATCACCAGCCTAAAGTAAGCCTAAACTGGACTGATGGTATCACCAGCCACTAGTAAGCGTAAACAGGACTGATGGAATCACCAGCCCAAAGTAAGCCTAAACAGGACTGATGGTATCACCAGCCCGAAGTAAGCCTAAACAGGACTGATGGTATCACCAGCCCAAAGTAAGCTTTAACAGGACTGATGGTATCACCAGCCTAAAGTAAGCCTAAACTGGACAGATGGTATCACCAGCCCAAAGTAAGCTTAAACAGGACTGATGGTATCACCAGCCTAAAGTAAGCCTAAACAGGACTGATAGTATCACCAGCCTAATGTAAGCCTAAACAGGACTGATGGTATCACCAGCCTAAAGTAAGCCTAAACAGGACTGATGGAAGCCATATTTTGATATCAATATGTCTAGTAATAAGAATGCTATTTATTATCTCCTCCCTTTTTCTATAATATTTCTCTTGTCTGGCGTAATGAGCCATTTGAAAAAGCCACCATACAGTAGTAATAAAATAGTTGTATCCTCCAACTATGGATTACTATAATATATACTACTCAAAGTTTGCTAAGAACCAAGTATATCCAACTACCTGTTTTACGTTTTAGTTGACATATTGTTATGAAAAGTGGATATTTTTATATTTAATTATATCTTTAATGATTTAAGTACAGAAATTAAGATTTTATTTGTGTTTGACATTTTTTAGCTTTTGAATACGATAAACATGGAAAATGGATATTATTGGTAAAAAAGTAAATCTTCCAAATTTGCCAAAAAGTTGACGGAGCGAACTGGTATGGGTTCAATATCGAGTATGAGACCCATTACTGTTACAGTTTGACAACACCTTCTCATGCTCCCAATCGGGTTCCTGGTGGGGGGTTGTGGGGTGATGTTCCATTCATGGACCAGCATGGCACCAAACTCCTGGACACATCTTGGCTGGACTGGACAGGCTGAAATTGCAAGCTGCAACTCATTCCAGACATGTTCAACTGGATCGAGGTCCGGAGATTTTGCTGGCCAGTCAATACCCTCCCTCTGTCGGTACTCCCTGACAGCATGGGCAACACGAGGACTGGCATCGTCCATTAGAATGAATCTATTACCGAATGCACCTGCATGCAAGCTGACTGACATCCAGGATCTCATTAATATACCACTGTGCAGTCAATGTGCCATGTTCAAGGACACAGAGCTCTGCACGACCATCCCTCCTGATGCCACCCTAGACCATGATTGACCCCCACCATAGCAGTCATGCTCAGCCAAGTTGGCTGCATGGAATCGCTCTCCTGGTCTTTTCCATACCCTATAACGCCTGTGTGGTCCAGGCAGTACTTTGCCTCATCTAAAAAGGACAGGTCGCCAATCTTCTCTGGTCAATCCAACGTGGTCCATGGCCCATTCATATCGTGCCTGGCAGTGTTTCTGGGAAAGCGGAATGTGAATACATTGTCTCCTCGATCAGAGACAATCTTCGTGCAACCTTGCCCGGATAGTCTGCATCGAAACATTTACCCCGCATGCATTCTGAAGGTCACTGCGAAGCTGGTTTATTTATTTATTGGTGTTTAAGGTCATACTTATGCACAATGGCTAATCGTGACCGTGACAGTTTTACGGATGGAGGAAGCCGGTCTAACCGGAGAGAACCACCGAGCAACGATGAACAGCTGTCAGCTCCCCAACATCGTAACTCTGAACTCTGCACCGAAGCACAGGTAGGGTTAGATTGGTTGAAGACATGCGCACCATCAACATGCAGTACACCTCAGTACACAGCGTCATCGTGCCCCCATGTAGGCAATCGGAGTGAAGTGTCTTGCGCAAGGACACAACGCGGTTGCTGCAGGTGGGATTCGAACCGAGGACCTCTCGGCTTGCAGCCTGCACCTCTACCAACTGAGCCACCGCACCCCCTGCGAAGCTGGTTTGCTATGCAAATCGGTTTCTACAGGCCTGAATGATAGTGTTGTGCGGTTTTATTTTTCTTGTTTCGGTTCGGTTTCGGTTCGGTTATTTAAAAAAAAACTCGGTTTATAGGTCGGTTTTTGGTTTTTTATAGTAAGACATCTGCAGTTTCCAACAGAAACTATGTAGTGTCGATATAATGCCCATACTGTCATATTTTCAATGATGATTTAATTGGCATTGACTAGCATTTGTGCTAAGTGTATAAATGGCAGGCATTATCAAAACAAAATATAAAAGAAAATAAAATGTAACAGTGTTCGTAGAATATCACCACTCACCAATTCTAGGCACATGCCCACCCCCCCCCCCCCCCCCCCCCCACCTCTGGTCTTTAAGTTCAGGCATAGAGAGTTTGATGATATTAACACATGGGTGTGAAAAGAGCTAATTCACAATTTCCCAGCGCTCTGTTCAGTGCTCACTCCTAGGTGGGCCCTGGGCAGCCTAACAAAATGACCCTACCAGGCATTGTAAATAATAAGCGTTGCCAAGTGGGTCACCTAGACACCCATCCTAACATATTTGACAATGAACTGATGTATGCACTCTTTTCAATAACCCCCCCCCACACACACACACACACAGTGGTGACTAGTGCCAGCACCCACCCTAGTAAAATAATCCGCGCAATCATTTCATGTCAGCCTGGAATGGGAAAGTCATATTGTTTGTAGCTGGGTGGGCTTCAAAACGAACCACTTTACCAAATACCTATTGTCTCCCCCCCCCCCCCCCCCCCACCCACCTCGCGCATGCAATGGTTTTAGCTCAACGGAATTGATTTCACAAATTCACTGGTGTACTGTTATATATTGTAACTTTTTTGCGTTTGCCTCTTGCCATTCCAATTTCTATTTCTACCGCTGATTTGTTCCTTTGGTTGGCCCCCTTAAAGTAAGTTGTGTGGGAATGCAACCATGGCACGTTGACAGCGATATTACGGAACGCAGCTTTATCCCGTGGATATGGATGATTCGGTCTTGGGACGTTTCGGCATCGGGACGTTTCGGTTCAAGACGTTTTGGCCTTCATATATTGAACTAAATAGAAGAACATGCGGTTTCGCGTTTTAGTGGGCCGAAGCCTTCAGGACAAATCGTCTCGGGTCTAGTGTTGAAACGATTAGCCGACTAATCGATGTCGACGCGATTATTAAATTAGTCGATCCCTAAATCTGCTAGTCGATTAGTCGGAACATCTGCCCCAACCATACACCATCCCCTTAAATTCACTCAACATTGTTGCGAACGTCACAAGTAAACTCCCGAAATCAAAAAACAACCCACGGAAATAACGCGTTTGATGTTTCCGACTGCATGAATAACAACCCTAGTTGGCCAACTGACCAGAGATTGAATAAGACCAGGGGTGCGTGAAGTAAACAGGGAAAAATATATGGGTGAGCTTATTCTCGAGGGAGCAGCCTGCAGGAAAATTAGGACCCAAAGGTGACATGAAATTAGGCCACCTACGGACATCAATTTGTTCACCAGGTACTGGTAAGTTCGAAATGTCTTACAGAAACATCAAAGAGAAATTATGGAAGAACACATACCAGTTCGTATTTGGTATGTGTTATCACTAAAGAACCAATTACAAAATCCATGTGCTTTTTATTTTCATTTTGTAAATACATGCAGACAAATTCCTGGAAATCTGCGAGTTTCTGGGAAATTGAAAGTGAAACTAGCTTTTCCTCGAACTGCAACTGAGTTAAGAGGAAACCCAATCAGGTCAGGTGATGATTTTCAAAGCAGACAATATGGAAATTAGTAGGCGTGTTCGATGTATGCATAATTATGGACAGATAAGAGGTTAAGTCATAATACGAGAAGTTGTGTGGGAGTGTTCGGTGTACAATTGTTGACAGGCTGATGACTGCTGTGGGCGTTAACTGTGCTTAATTTTCGACAGGGGATGTACATCACGCATGTGTAAAGAGCACTTCCTTTTGTTAACATTCAATGGGATGGAACGAATAATATAAAAAAAACCTGAATAATGATTTATTTTATTAAAATATCAGTGACTATATTGAGAAAAAATGATTTTAAACAGAAGCTACCAACATTAATTCTCTCTCTAAACTGAAAGAGGTTTTGAGGACTTTGAAAGCTTCACTTGTCATTGTTTCATTGCAAGTATTACTGTTAGTTTTAACCAGGGAAGAACGGTGGTACACGTGTTTGATAACAATAACATGGGGGCTTCGACTAGTCGATTAGTAATCGATTACTGCTGGCGACTAGTCGATTCCTGAAAATCACTAATCGTTTCAACACTACTCGGGTCGGAACGTCCCAAAACTGAATTGCAGTAAAACCTCTTCCCAGATAAGCACATCAAGGGAGGCAACAGACAACATCCGATGCACGTGGTGGGGCAATCCGTGACAAATGTTATTTTTGAATACGACAATGAAATACCAAGACCTTTTTCTGATATGATATTATTCCCTGTCCAACAGATTGCAGATAAGTAATTTTAATTAAACTGATGTCACATAAACTATGTCACATAAACCTGTTCAAAAACGAAGCCAATTGCGCAAGGTATTTCCTGTAATCAGTGAAATGTAGGCGTGTTGGCTGTCTGTTTTGTCATTCTCACAGAAAACACAACCCATTTTTACGTCAACAATTTGTGATTGACAACTTGTCATGCATAATTCTCGAGTGATCTGGACATGCTGCAGTGGCCTCTTTGCACCCAGAATGTGGCGTACGTTGACGACACTTATTTCCTGACAAAGCTTGACATTTCAGACATTGTTAGTGCAAACTAAATAAAGAAAACATCTCTTCCCGACATTTTAGGAAAAAACCGAAACCGTACTCATTTACCAGTTACACGGTTTCGGTTTCGGTTTCGGTTTTCAAGCAAAACCGAAACCGACTTATAAAACCAGTTAACCGTACAACACTACTGAATGATAAAAAAACAGCCTTCAGACACATGTCGCTCCGTCTCTGCCACCACCATGCCCTCTTACTGGCGTGCCGTACTGCTGAAATCTTGCCCAGGCTCTGGTGATCACTGTGGTGGACACCAAGGGCATCACCAACCTGACTGGTAGCACCTTGCTCCACCATCCCTTTGGCCCACCACATTTCTGCATAAGACAAATGTCTTCTTACATTTGCCATATTCAATCATTAGATCACAAGGGTTTGTGTTGAAATGATTGAACACCCAACACATGTCATGTACATGGAGACTACACGAGACATGAAAATCAAGGGGTACATGCTTTCTATGACTCAAGAAAAATCTACCTGTCAAGAGAGCTAATATAAACTCCAGCGACCATCTCAATACATTCCTCCATCATATCCACCAAACATAGCAAATATGTCACAAACAAATTTCACAATGATGTGTCAGATATTTGGTGCTTAGCATACAAAGTAGTATAGTAACAGTTATAATTTTTGCGGATTTGAAACTGAGTCAGAATTTTGGGAAGTAAAGGGACATCAGTATCGCCAAAGCAGCTCTAACATCCAGAGAGATGGAATTTCCAACTACTCGTAACTTGCCCTCCGAATTTCCAACTATTGGAAATTCGGGCCAGAATTGAGAGGGCGATTCAAAGCAGATTCCAATTTTTTCCTGAATCATTTGCAATCCATTCCTATTCTCGCATGAACTTTAAGCCCTCGTTCCATAAAAAGTTAGAGCTAGAAAATTTAACAAAAGCACTGCCAAGCAGGACATTATACACCCTTTTTGTATTTTTGAAGGGTTGGGGTAAGGGTGAGGGTGAGGGTGAAAATTGTTTGGACCAACCCCATATTCGAACTTGACCTGAAGTGAACTTGAGCTGTATTTTGTGGTCAAAAACTGAAAATATGAAATAAATCGGTCAAGGCAAACTAAAGTTATCGTCTGGAAACGAGAAGTTGGGCTAAATTCCCATAAATAAAGGGCCATAACTCTACTGCAAATGGGCCGCTAGAAACGGAAATCAAACCATCCTGTATTTTGTCATACTAAATCCACATGCCAAATTTAACTCCGTTCAGACCATTACAACTAAAGTTATCGCCCGGAAACAAAATGTGTCCATGGACGGACAGACAGACGGGTGGAGAGACTTCACATAATACGTCCCGTTTTTCGAACAGGCGTATAAAAACATCTGAAAAATTTGGTGTCAAGGCGTTCGGCTTTAAATGAACAGAAACCAATTTTTTTTTTCAAAAATTGTGTTTTCAAAGGATCATAACTGTGTGGATGGACTGAGAAACACCAATATCGAACTTGGCCTGTATTTTATTGCAACAAACATCTGAAAGTTTGATGTCGATCCATCAAGCCGTTCGACTTTAAATGAACGGAAACCAAATTGTTTACAAACGGACTTAACATAATACGTCAGTTTTTATAAACGGGCGTATAATAATCTAGTTTAGTTGTAGTGTAGGCGTTTTACTACCGCTGGTAAAGTTAATACTTGGACACCGACCCTATCTGACGCTCAAGGCACAATAAACACTAATGCAGAGGTATATCCCTGAATCAATAGAATTCTTTCCTTCAAAGAGGAACTATTATTATTTATTGGTATTTAAGGTCACATTTCTGCACAATGGCTAACCAAGACTTACAGTTTTACGGGTGGAGGAAGCCAGAGTACCTGGAGAGAACCACTGAATAATGGCAAGCAACTGTCAGCTCACCAACATAGTAACTCCACATAAGCAGGATTATCATTGGTTGAAGACAGGTGCACTATTGGCGTACAGTATGACTTCGTACACAATGTCACCATGCCCCCACGTGGGCAATAGGGGTGAAGTAACTTGCACAAGGACAACGCGGTTGCCGCAGATGGGATTAGAACAGAGGACCTCTTGGCTTGCAGCTTGCATCTCTACCAACTGAGTCACCGTGCCCCCTAGAAGAGGTACATTGGGTAATAATTCATAGTTATACACTAACACCCTTATATTAAAGACTTACATAAATGAAGGCAGTTTATCAAGCGGACGACTTTACACCAATGTATCTTTGCTTTGATCTTTTATGTAACCATCTCCAACTAGTATTGCTGGTGTACATAGTACTCAAATTGCAGCTACACCATCTGCAATGAAAACATTAATTTCTACTTTTAAAACCATACCTTATGATGTCCATCCCCCCCCCCCCCCCCAACAAATAAATGAGCTGGAACATTGAAATAAATTGTCAACCGCATTCAAGAATAAACCATGGTAGCAAACCTGAAATTTTAAGAGCTAGCTGGCTCACATATCTGGTATGATGGTATCTAGAGCTGAAACGGTTACAAATTTTTTGTAACCGGTTAACCGGGAGCTATAATCGGTTAATGACCGGTGAACGGTTATTTTAATAGTTCATAAGAAAATTGGGGGAAAACATGACTGGGAGTACAGCGCAGCGAGGCTGCACAAAGTATAACTCACTCGGACGGCTGGAAAATAAAGAAACGATACGATATCGTAATCGTATTGTCAGTGAATACACCTACCTTGTTGTGAGCTGCATGTCACTGTATGAACTGATCAACTGTTGTTCAAAACCGTAATCCAGTAAATCCATGGGTCACTTCCAGGAATACCACTGCACAAAGTGACAAACGTACCTAAACATGCCTTATATTCCATATTCATCGGATGAAAAGGGTGTAAAAAAACGGACGCAGAACACGTGAAGCTGTTACCCACTGCCGTAAACCGGTGTTAAAGACAGAAGAATTGACAGTCGTATTTAGCGATCCTCAAATTAACCTTATTAATCTTCCCCCCAGAAATTCATTACGTATGGTAAAGTAAAAACTATTTTAAAATTTAAACCAAAGTTTCAGACTTTTGTGAAGACTGAAGACGAATACTAATTACACCATACACAAGAAAGGAAAAACAGTTGCACAGTACGTTCTTGAGTTGAGACGTTCGTCATTCGTCAGTTTCGGCCCTAGGACGTTTCGACTTTGAGACCGTTCGGCCGGTGACGTTTCGGCCTTTCAGAGAGCCGAAATGTCCCCGAGTGAACCGATTCAAGGATGAAATGTCCCAGAGGCCAGAACCACACATCTAAGAACCAAGGCATATATTACTTGATAAAATGTGATCTCCCTGTCCCTAGCCCAAGTACTGTGCAGTCACTGCAGTGTGCAAGCACGACAATTTCTTTTCCCATGGAGTTTATCATTTTCAATACAGACACTCGGGTGCAGCGTATGCGCAGTCACTTTTAAAAAATTTGAGGGGTTGGGTGGGGGGAGGGTATTATGAAACAGCGTTAACAATTCATTCAGAATTTAGACAAACTATGACGCAATAATACTGACTGCAAATAACTTTGAACCGGTCCCTGAAACATGTGGAATGCGAGTCGGATTATGCAACAGAGTTGCAGAATGACAATGCCAGAATCCAAAACTCTTGTCGATTTCTGTCGAATCTTGTCAACTCTCAGCAATAACAATGAAAGGGGTGATATCGGGTTCACCTACAGGCGTACAGCTATGCCCAAAGCAATGCTTGAATTACCTTTTACTGTGCTATTACTAGCGTATTAGATACAGCGACATGAAACTTCAGACAAAAACTTACTTTCTATTAATCTCTGCCTGCAGCGCTCATAAGATACAGAACGGTTAACCACGGTTACAAAATTTATAACCGGTCATAATCAAAACCGAACCATCAACGGTTAACCGGTTAACCGTTTCAGCTCTACTGGTATCCACAAATCTGAATTTTGTTATGTTTCTCTGTATGTACTATCGTTATATCCGGCAACTTGGTGAAGCTTTCATTATCAGCTTTAGCAGATTGCAAATAAGTGGACTTTCAAACTTACTAACCTCTATTAGTATGACTATGAGTATGACAATTGCTCGCCCCTGACAGGCAGTTCTCACCTGGTACTGCGGATTCAGCCACCCATAAAATTGTGCGATATGGCCACTTTAGAGTATGGTTAATGCCCATTAAAAATGATAGGAATGGAGCTTGTATTTTGGCAGCATGGACGTATGGTGGGTCCTGCCGAGTCCTGCAGAGTCTAGGCGAACCTTACGTTCAAAATGTTTTTTATCACCGATTCAATCAAATCAATCTCTAGTGCTGGGTGTGTTGAATACATGTATATGCATGATGGTAGGGTATGTAATCATACCACATCCGCGAGGCAGAATCGCGAGTACTTGTTAAGGATCCCCAACGTTATGAGACGGTTGTGCCCTTGTAAAGTTTCTCAGTTAAAAGTAAAAAACCAGGAACACCGCCACCGCGCCCCCTAGGAAAATCTTTCGATACGAGACAAGTCTTAACACAATACAGGGAGCAGATCTTCAGATTGGTCTAATTTTGGGATACCACCAAGTCAGTTTCCCTTCCTTCAAAAAAACTTGTAATATCAACTGTCGGAAATGTCACTAGCTTCTCTGGGTTTCATTGGTGTCAGAATATCTGTTAACCCTTAGTGCCCAATTGTAACCCTAAAAACGTTTAACTACGACTCAATAGGTGGTTCAGGGGCTATGGCATTGCCCCTCAAACCTAAAGGTCCATGGTTCGATCTGTCAGAGGTTACTGTGTTGTGCCCTTGTAACCTCTGACAGATCGAACCGTGGATCTGTCAGGTTACAAGGGCACAACAAACCGAGCTCTCAAACAAGGTGTATTTGGTTAAATATCAAACAGCATTATGGGAAATATTTGTTGCTGAATACTTTGCTACTTTGAGTGCAGAGGGTTAAACACTTACACGAAGCAGATGACGATGTATACCAATTTTTCTTGGCTTTGATCTTTGATCAAACCATTTCCCACTGGTATTTCAGGCTTCGGTAGTACCCTGATACAGCTGCTACTCCATCTGCAATGAATAAAAAGAATTTTTGCTTCAAATGCATGCATTACATGCCCAAGTACTAAAACAATGAGTTGAGAACAAAATTTATTGGCGTTCTAAATTCACATTTTTGCATAATGGCAAATCGTGACCACTACATGGATATAAACTCAAGTTCAGCCAATTGTTTATACCCATGTTGCTTATTATAAGACTTCCAGGCATTGTTTATCAGGTTCTATTTTACCAGTAAAACATAGCTGAGATAATCATGACCGCAACATGGAGATAAAGTCAAGGTCAGTTAATCGTTTATACCCCTTGCTGCCCATTTTATTGGATCCTCACTCCAAACATTAGTGACCAAGTCCTATTTTACCTGTGAGAGAGCTTGTTTACCACATTAACCCTTTACCCAACGTAACGGCCAAAACCGGCCAGCACTATTCTCAAAAATCGCCAATTAATTTATTATTTTTTCATTTTTTGTCTCAAAAACATAGGTTATGACCCCTCGTTGGAACGAGCTCGTCGAGCTCGTTCCAACGAGTGGTCATAACCTATGTTTTTGAGACAAAAAATGAAAAAAAATAGTTATTCAAGAATTTTTTTTGCAAGTGTCGTCTGCTTTTCATGTTAGGTAAAGGGTTAAACAAGCACTGCTACACTTCCCGGGGTCACCGTGGGCGAGTAATTTCTTTTAGTTCAATTTTCATGTGGACTGGTTACATGGGAGGTGTGATAAATACAGAACCGCATATACGTTTGAATGAGTTAAGAATTATCGACCTCTGTTGCTTTGGCCCAGGATATCACACGAGCTTTCGATGAACGTTCTCATGATGCAGGCTTGCCTTCTTTCAAAACAGCTGCACAGAACTGGAGTGAAAACCAGGTTGTGCACTATGGACAATAGACAATAGACACTGATTGGACCGGTTCGGTCAGGTTTTTTTTAAGTCTTTACTGTTTGTTTTTCCGGGTAACTATTGAACTTCAAATTGGTTATTTTTCAGAAGAGAGATGAAAAAGGAGCAAGGCACATTGTGTAGATGTGGAAAGTTATCCGGAGGAATTCAATGATGTCACAAGCACCGATATAAACTACTGACATGAAAATCGCTTAAAGTGAAGGCAAATAGAGCAGAACGTCGGGACCAAGTACATAATCAGTGAAAAGGGGAATAGAAACCAGCTTCCCCAAATTGATTATAAACTGAGCGATTGAAACAATTCTATATATTTATTTATTGGAGTTTAAGGACACATACTTATGCCCAATGGCTAATCGTGACAGTGACAGTTTTACGGGCGCAGGAAGCCGGAGTACCCGCAGAGAACCGAGCATAGACTAGCAACTTCCAGCTCCTCAACATTCTAACTGTTCAAGCTCCGCTAGAGCAGGGTTACAGCGGTTGAAGATGTGCACCATCAATGTGCAGTACACCCTAGTACACTTAGTCATCGTGCCCCCCACGCAGGCAACTGGCATTTAAGTGCCTTGCCCAAGGACAACGCAGGACGTCTCGTTCGGGAATCGAACTTGGGACCTCTAGAGAAATTCTATAATAGATGGCCGTGAAACTTCAAAAAATACTATAGAATTGTCCTGTATTACTGAAGAATCACGATGATTTCGATGGATTAAATAGCTAAAAGCGCTATGAGACAAAAAAAAATAAAATAGGCTATGTCGTCTCGAGTTCCAACCACCGAGCATCGAAGAGCAACGGTCTGCTCCTCAACATTCTCACTGTTCAAGCAGTGTTCTAGCGGTTTTCGTGTGCACCATCAAAGTGCAATGCGCCTAACACAGCGTCATCGTACCCCCATGTAGGCAACCGGGATAAAGTCCTTTGCGTAAGGACAAAACGCGGGTCGTTTTCATGTACTGTCTACATGAACACGAGATGTGTAAGGTATTGTCTTCATTTCAACACAAACCCTTGTGATTTAATGATTGAATATTGCTAATGTAAATGTAGACATTTGTCTGAAGCAGAAATGTGGTGGGCTGTGGTAATGGTGGAACAAGGCGCTCCCCATCGCCAGATTTGTGAAGCCTTTGGTGTGCATCATTCGGTGATCGCCAGAGCATGAGCAAGATTCCAGCAGTCAGACATGGTGTTGGCAGAGATAGGGCAACATCTGCAGCTGAAGACCAGTTTTTGATCCTTCAGGCCTGCAGGAAACGCTTTGCCACAGCAACACATCTTCGGAGTGACCTTCAGCATGCATCCGGAGTAAATATTTCGATGCCGACTATCCGGGCAAGGTTGCACGAAGGCGATCTCTGATCAAAAAGACCATGTATTCGCATTCCGCTGTCCCAGAAACGCCACCAGACACGATATGAATGGGCCATGAACTACGTTGGATGGACCAGAGAAGATTGAAGACCTGTCCTTTTAACAGATGAGTCAAGGTACTGCTGGACAACACAGATGGGCGTATGGAGAAGACCTGAAGAGCGATTTCATGAGCCAACATTGCTGAGCATGACCGCTACAGAAAGGGGGTCAAACATGGTCTTTGTCGACATCAGCTGTGTTGGATATACAGAGCTGTCCTTGAACGTGGTACACTGAATGCACAGCAGTATATTGATGAGATCCTGGATGCCTACATCCTATTGTATGCAGGTGCAGTGGGTGAGATTCATACTGATGGACGATACAGATCATATTGCCTATGCTGTTGGGGAGTACCGAGAGGGTGGGGATTGAGCGTATGGACTGGCCAGCAAGATCCCGACCACAATCCAATCGAACATGTCTGGAATGAGTTGCAGCTTGCAATTTCAGTCTGTCCAGTCCAACAAAGAAGTGTTCAGGAGCTTGGTGTCATGCAGGTCCAAGATTTGAACATCCCACAAAGGACCATCTGGAACCTGACTGGGAGCATAAGGAGGAGTTACCAAGCTGTAATTAACAATGGGTCTCATACTCTATATTGAACCCATATCCGTTTGGAAAATTTGAAAAATTTCCTTTTTTTACCAATATCCATTTTCCATGGTTATTGTGTTCAAAGCTAAAAAATAATGTCAAACACAAATAAAATCTTAATTTCTGTACTTAAATCATTAAAGATATAATTAAATGTAAAATATATATAGTTTTCATAATATTAGTAAAACAGGTAGCTGGATATACTTGGTGCTTAGCAAACTTTTAGTATATATTAACAGCATCTGACCCATTCCACCTAGCATGCCAATTCCAGCTTCACTACCCCATACCACTGTCGAAAACAAAGGAAATGTTTCCAAATATTTATTGATTGGTGTTTAAGGTCACATATTTTTGCACAATGGTGAATCACGACAACGTGAGTATCAACTCAAGACCAGGGGCGCGAGTTAATAAGCCATGTTGCCCATTTTAGAGAGGGTTTGCACCTCCCAAGCATTGGTGACTGGGTCCTATTTTACCAGTAAAACAGAACCTGTTTACTGCAGTGAACAGGCACTGCTTGATATCTCGGGGTTCCCTGCGGGGACAATGTTTCCAAACAATGTTGAGCAATTACTTGGAGCTCACCATGTGCAATGTTCAGAGCCGATAAGTCTCGCTCCTGTTCCTGGGTAATGTACAAAGTACCTCATGAAGACATGCCTGAAAGGAAGGCATGCCTAGATGTAGCTGCAAAATTTTACCAGTCGAGACCCAAGCAGTCAGAATCAGGTTTACAGTACCCCCTCCCCTTATCAGTCATCTTAATGACGCCCAGAATTAGATTTAATTCTATATTTTGAATAATAGTCCCGAATCAACTCGAGATTCGATTTGAGTCGAAACTGATTCACAGTGCCCTACTGTATCGTGGGAGAACCGAATCTAAACTTACACAACGAGGGCTTGAGAATCTTGGGACAAAAATTTATGTATACAAGGATGCAAAAGTACCCAGGAAGACTACTGCAGAGGTCTAGAGAGAAAGGGGCTAAAGAAAATGAAAGCATAGAATAGTATTTCAAAGCGGAGTTCGGGAAAAGCTGCGAGATTCCTTGAACATAACTCACTCGGAAAATTTGGGAAGAAATACAAAAGAAACGGTTATGGTTTATGTTAGTTACCCTCACTACCTCTAACCCTAACTTACCACTAACCCTAACCCTAACTTACCACTAACCCTAACTTACCACTAACCCTAACTTACCACTAACCCTAACTTACCACTAACCCTAACTTACCACTAACCCTAACTTACCACTAACCCTAACCCTAACTTCCACTAACCCTAACCCTAACTTCCACTAACCCTAGCTTACCACTAACCCTAGCTTACCACTAACCCTAACTTCCGCTAACCCTAGCTTCCACTAACCCTAGCTTACCACTAACCCTAGCTTACCACTAACCCTAGCTTACCACCAACCCTAGCTTACCACTAACCCTAGCTTACCACTAACCCTAGCTTACCACTAACCCTAGCTTACCACTAACCCTAGCTTACCACTAACGCTAACTCCCACTAACACTAACTCCCACTAACACTAACTCCCACTAACACTAACTCCCACTAACCTTAAATTCCTCTAACCCTAACTTTCTCGAACCCTAGCTTCCTCGAACCCTAACTTTCTCGAACCCTAACCAACCCTAGCTTCCTCAAACCCTAATTTCCTCTAACCCTAACTACCCTTAACTACCAATGTAGGGACGTCGTGGCCTTCAAAATTTAACTCATAGAACCGATTCCTAACTGTTCTTTGATCTGCGACCATGAGTGCCCACAATATGACTGGCAACCTCATTTGCCTTCTGATATTGGTTATGGAGGTAAGGAAGACGCCTCTATCTTGACGTGGCTGTGTTAAGCACGGACATCTGCTCTAGAGACTTAGCTTATCTTCCTGTGGCAGAGACGTCAAACTAAATGAGCAATCGTCGTCTCGTGTACCCCAAATTGCTGGGCGATGAGACGTTGCGACTGGTCCTGCCTAATTAGAGCAATAACGCAACCCTTATCAACTTGACATTCACGGCATTTTGGTTCTTGACCAAGCTGAAATGAAATGTGCAATCTATGTGCACTGTTCAAAACTTCAATTTGGTATGGGTTTCAAGCCCATGGCATGTGGAAGTGCCCAGGATGCACTTCTTGATGAAAAATCTGTTGGAAGCATGCAATGTCGGATGTGGTAAAATTTGACTGAATTTTAACCAAAGACTCTTCAGACAGTACACAGATAGCTATGCATCTAATTTTACATTTGGTCTACAGATAAATTATACTACCAAAACTGAACTTGAGTTTCTTTTTTCCGTCAGGATCTGGGAATTTCATTGGTTCATAGACATCACATGCAGACTGCATATAAAACCATATACTGCTTGCCAACATCAATATACGCCGACAGCTATGGGTAATCGCCCCTTTTTTCATTGATTATTCAAAATGGCAGAAGCCAATAAACGCTTCAAGTTGAAAGATTGAGTGTTGGATGCCCATATTTGGTCTGAAGTGCAGGTTAGGCAACTTAAAAGGCTTCATATTCTGTGGATGTGTGTCATTTTACCTTCGAAATGAACCTTGTATGTATGAATTTGCCTTGTTACAATTTATGGGCGAGTGCCTGTAGGCACTCTCCCATAAATTGTAACAAGGCAAAAACACGTGAACACATTGTGAGAATTCTCTCATTTAATTTTGATCACTTAGTTCTGTGCATCTATGCAGCAGTCAGTAAGATATATATTTGTTACAGTTTGTTGGTGGTAATATGGTATATATGGTGTCAGTTAATTCTTTAATTTAAAGAATCTTGCTTTAAATGTCAAAAACTAACTCCACAGACTAACTGTGCAAATGGAGCTTCTTGGTGCCTGAAGACCCAAGTTAAATTCCACCAGAAAATCTGCAATGTTAGGAACTGAAGCTCAATTTACACCTTTGTCTTGGCACAACACAAAGAAAACTCCACTAGGTCTTGTATGGAAAGTTTAAAGAGAATGTTCTATGGAGCAGAAACGCAGCCCATTACTCTTCTGGGAAAAGGTTGATGTCTGAGGAAGGATGTGACGAGATAGACATTAAGCAGAGAACCATTGGATTGGTGTTTCATTTAAGTCTGGTCTTTAAACAGAAGTTTCAAAATTAAGAGTTGGAATAAATTTCTTTTAAATCGATACTCACCACATGAATACTAGTCAGTTCCGGAAATATATTGCCTGAACCAAGGTCTTTGAACACCAACTATAAACTGCATGAAATCTGGGTATAGCCCAAGATGCTGAATATGGTCAGTACCTTTCTGAATTCATAATTAAGTTACGCAAGGTATGAAATGTAAAAAAAAAATTGAAATATGCCTGAGGACCAAAAAATGGCTGTAGACATGGTGCGAAAAATCTAAAATTGGATACGGAAACTCGGCCTCTCGAGTTGAAAGGGTTGTAAACTTTAAAACCAAAGCACGGTAAAATACGGTGAAGTACGGACCGTTAATTTGCATTTTGTAATACCGTAATAACCCAAACTTTTGAGTAACGCAGATAGCGAGAGTAAGTACGGAATGTAGATATTTTAAGCTCATTCCGAGTGATAACACCACACAACTGAATTTTCGGCAATGGTTTTCTCGAATCAGTTCGAGAAGGAGGAAGGGTTTTATTTTTAATTTTTCTTTCAAAAAGTTAGCAAACATGGATAGGATTTCGGCTGTCTTTACACACAGAACTAGAGGTACTGTGAGCAAGCTCACAAAGTGATACCCCCCGTGCCTGTCAGAACAGAATTATATTGCTTCATGCACATCTTCATATGAAGTTCTTCCATTGTGTAAAGTTTCATGAAAATTCTTCAAACGGTTTAGGAGGAGTTGCGCTTAAAAGGATGGACAGACGGATTGACAGGGTGATTCCTATATATCCCCCCAAACTGTTTGTGGGGGGTATAAATATAGAAAGTATATTTATACAAATAAATTCATTTATAATTTGAAAAATAAAATTTCTCTAAAACAAACTATGTACTGCAATTCAAAGGCATCATATTTGATATTAGTTCAATGCTCTTCATATCTTTGAAGTGAAAGTATTTAATCTCATGGGGATTTGCCCAGTTACAATTTATGGGCAAGAGCCAAATCAAAAAATGTCAAGATTTGGATGTCCTGATTGTGTACCAATATTGAAAAAATCCGAAAGGCAACAAAAATATCCAATGAGGGTGTTCAAATTCAATGAGGGATTGCCTGAGAATCAAAACACTTTTTAGCCTAATAATCACCACATATCAAAATTATAGACTAGTATACAGGCTATAATTAAAACACGGAATCAAAGAATGCCCACAAATACCGCATTTAGTGTGAAATCTGCTCCAGCCAAAAAAACTGAAAAATCCGTAAATATAAACCAAACCACCAAAAGCCTATACACACCACAGCAGGGTCCAATTTGAGGGGGCTACCGAGGACTGATATCCATGGGTAGCCATTTCTAGCAAAAACAAATGGGCACAACAACGCTGATGCCCCCAAAGGTAGCAAAGTCAGACCTGCATGTAAATAACTTCTGAATGTTTGAAGAGAATTGGTTCATCCAAACATTTGAATGAACGGAATTGAAAAACACTGATTCTTGTGTCATTCATATTTATATTGATATGATATTGATATGTAGTAGGTTAAAATGACATGCAAACCTGCCCTGCAAACACTGCGTAGTACAGAAATAGTGGACTAAAAAAATTGGGATAGTGGACTAAAAAAACATTGGACAGCACTTCCCCTATAAGACATTGGCCAGTAAGAACAAGCTGAAATTGGCATCCATATTTGTATGGTAAAATTGATATGTAGTTTAAAATGACATGCAACATCCCCTGCAAGCACTGGGCAGTACAGAAATAGTGGACTAAAACAAAATCGGGCAGCACTTCCTCTATGGGCACTGGACAGAAAGAAAGCTGAAATTGGGAAATTTGATTTTTTAATTCAAAAAGAGGAATAACTCTTGCAAGAATGGTCAGAGTGAATCTCCAAATCGAACTTTACCTGTATTTTGACATTAGTAATAAGCAAATAAAATTTCAAATCGATTGGTGCAGTGGTACAATTTTAAATGGTCTGGAACCAAAATCACTATAATTCTTGTGTCATCCATATTTATAAGGATATATTGATATGTAGAGGTTAAATTTGTGAATTTTTAATTCCAAAAGAGGCATAACTCTTGCAAGAATGGTCAGAGTGAACCTCCAATAAGAACTTGACCTGTATTTTGACATCAGTAATAAGCAAATAAAATTTGAAATCTATTGGTGCAGTGATACAATTTTAAATAGTCTGGAACCGAAATCACTATAATTCTTTTGTCATCCATATTTATATGGATATATTGATGTCGAGGTTAAAATATCATGGGGCCGCAGAAAAATAATGAACTGAAAGAAAAATTGAGCAGCACTTTGCCCTATAGGGTATGGTACAATTTACCTTAGTCAGAAAAAGGCCAAAAACGAACCGGGGCCATAACTCTACCAAACATGAAAGGACGAAACTTAAGGTACGAGGGCATCCGTTCCCCCAAGCTGCCCTATCACCATCCCAAAGAACATTAAAATCCGATAACTGATGGTCGAGTTATAATACAAAATGTTCGAACAGACGTACAGAAGTACAGAGACCTTGACTGTGTTCCCCCGAAAAAAAATTTTTGGGTCATAAAATACGTCGAAATGGCTGGGAGTAGAGTTATACATTAAGCAGTTGTTAATGAAATATATTTGTTGAATGAGTTCAGGGATTGACTCGATATTGAGTGACCAGATTTAAACAAATATTTTTTAAAGCACAATCATGAACAATTTAGTCTACCTCCTTGGTGATGCCATATTTCTAATAACATGATCCTTCTTGATCCAACGTTTGAAGTCAGAAAGACAAATCGTCCCCTGAATTCCAATGTGTTCTGTGTGCCTACCAACACGAACAGCACATTAGAACTCAGGGGACGAAATTCCCGAGAGCTGAGAAAATACTATTCACACCAAGCCAAACGAAATAATTGGTCATTGAAGGAAATTTGGTACATTTCTTTTGCCTCTACGCATGCCAGAATCCATTTAACCCTTTACCTAACATGAAAAGCAGACGACACTTGCAAAAAAAATTCTTGAATTACTATTATTTTCATTTTTTGTCTCAAAAACAAAGGTTATGACCCCTCATTGGAACGAGCTCGACGAGCTCGTTCCAATGAGGGGTCATAACCTATGTTTTAGAGACAAAAAAATGAAAAAAATAATGAAAATTAATTGGCGATTTTTTAGAATAGCGCTGGCCGGTTTTGGCCGTTACGTTAGGTAAAGGGTTAAGACTATGCATGGCATGCTATTAATTTGGCCAAATTTTGGGGAAGTGGGGGTTCTAAATTGAGCGTTTGGCCAGATTTCAGGCGGATAGAATGCTAGCATGTCTGGGCCAGCGATAATGGACAAATATTCAATTTACTTTACCTTAATGCTAGCATGTCTGGGCCAGCGATAATGGACAAATATTCAATTTACTACTTTATCCCTGTAGTAGTTCTGCAGTAGAGTGATTTGATATGGTTGTAGAAGTTAGGCAGTCTTCGGGATACAGCATTGATGCTTTTAGTTACATCTTTGAAATGTTGCTTTCTCTTTCAGGGGGAAACCTGTTGTGTCAGCCAACTTTTCCCATTTCAAAATGTATTCATCGAACAGTATTTCAAATCTGAAATTGAGAACATGAACATGAAATAATTTTTCGTGTGTGTAAATTTAACTTTTAGTTTGCATGGAGATATTCAGGGCTTATATTTATGTGATTAATCAGTACGGATTAATAAAAATGATTTGATCAGTCATTGAATTCGATTTCAGTCTACTTGTGACCAGATTTGCTAGACTAAGTAAGGTGCCATAGGAGTTTTGTTTGATCTGGCCGATCTGGTCTCGTTAATGAGAAGGAATATAACCTAGATTAATAATGTGCATTATATATATATCTTATATTATATATATATTAGTATTTCAGTAATTGTCAATTCTGTAATATCGGTCTTGAGACGACATGTAAATGTAAACTAACATACTGGCAGAGTCAACTGCAACCTTTTTTGGGGGGTGGGGTGGGGGGGGTGGTGGAGGAGGGGTTGACTCAGTTGGTATGGTGACAGCATTTATGGCCAGGCGATTGGGTGTCGTATACCCTGGATCAACTCCCATGGAGGAAACCCTCCAAAATTTCAGATTTGAATCCAGTGGTGCGGTGTTAGGATGATGCCTGGTGGAATTCCAAATTGACACGGGCGATATGAATTAAATTCAAGCAGTTGCATTTTCACGGATCTTCCATTAAATGATATTCCTGTGTTTAAAAGCTGGGAACATAGCCCATTACATACTGTTCAAAAAAAGTTAAGCCAAAGTTTCCCCCCCCCACCCCCTCCACCCCACAATATCTGTGGGTATACGAATATTTTACTGTGACATTCCCCATTCCTCTATCGGAGCAGGCAAAGATCCTCAAAACTGGTGAACATTTGCTGGCTGTTGGTTGACCACTTCACCACCGTGCAAAGATTTGGACTGCAACCCGATAGAACGTGTGGGATATGCTCGGCTGGAGAGTGGTTAACAGACAGCCACCACCTAATGACATCGACAGTCTGCACCATGCGCTTGTAGAGAAATGGGACAACATCACATTGAGAGAAATTCGGATAGTCATCGACAGCATGCCACATCGATTAGAATGATTGAGATCCCACCAGATACTGAACAAAGTTACGTTTTTTGACGTTGTGAAGATGTCCTCAATGCCTAATGTTCATTCAACAAAGCAATTGCTCCTGAAACCCTTGTTTCACCAATAAGGCATATTCTTATCACACATAGCAGGTTTTCTCATGAGAATTTATTACCTGTATGCCCACTCGTATTATAATGAAAGGGGGCATAACTTTTTTTTGACAGTTTATATACAGTACAAGTCAAAATAAGTTGTGGCATAACCACAATAAATTAAGTATACTGCTGCTCCTACACTATGATCAGAATCTGACATGTTTTGGAAAGCTCTCAGAGCTTTCCAGAAAATGATGTCAGCTTCTGGTCTTATCAGTGTAGGAAGAGAAAGATACAGTTTATAGTGGTTATCCTACAACTAATTTTGACTTGTACTGTATATTGTATTAATAATTTGTATTATACGACAAAGTATTAAAATAAAGTTGCATAAATGTGAGCAAATGCCAACTTATGACATATTAGAAAAATTCATCCCATAGTGATTTCTTTGTGTATTGGGGTTTAACACTAAATCGCCAGCATCATATCGTGTCCGACCATGTTGCAGATGGTGGAAACCAGAGAAACTCAAGAAAAAACACTGAGCAGTGGCAATTAACTATCTGCACAAGTAGGGTTGGCATCGACTGATTACATGCGACCTATGTTTACTTAAAATTCTTACAACTAAAAAAGATATGATTTAACATTCCCGTCACATGTAAAATAGACAATGTGTTAATTGTTGGCATAGTGCTCGACACAGAACTGCAATACAATATAAAACTTGAGCCGTGGGATTCAACGTAAATGAGTTAAACCAAAATGCTAAAATAGCTGGCCAACACCCTGTGGCATTATATAAACTCATTCCTGTCCGTAGTAGCCTTGGTAAGCAACAACCAAAAATGTCCCGTACTTGGCAATAAAACTTGTGATGGTGTCTTCAGAGCTGAAATGAACTGGCTTTCATTTTCCAAACCATACAGGACCGACACAGGCTAATTTAAGTTTGTGCGTGTGGAGGTAGAAACCAATATTTCAACCACTTCATATCACTCTGTATCAAAACAATGTTTATCTCACTAAATGTCCAGAATCTTACACGGAGAAAATTGTTCAACAAATTGGGGCGCCATGGATGCTTTCTGAAGTCTCAAGTACATAGAAACGGATGCTGTATGCACAGTCGTCGTCGTGGGAGGGTCGTAATACAAGCGTGGGAAGAGTTGTAATTCATGCGTGGGCAGTAATGTATTTATTAGTGTCTAAGGTCACATTTTTGCTCAATAGCTAATCATGACAACAACCACATTATTTATTTATTTATTTATTGATGTTTAAGGTCACATATTTATGCACAATGGCTAATCATGACCGTGACAGTTTTACGGGTGGAGGAAGCCAGACTACCCGACAAGAACCGATGAGCAGCTGCCAGCTCCCCAACATCGTAACTCCGCACTACAGCTCAGGCAGGGTTAGATTGGTTGGAGACATGCGTACCATCGACATGGAGTACGCCGTAGTTGACAGTGGCGTCATGCCCCCTCGCGGGCCTTGGAGATGAAGTGTCTTGCCCAAGGACACAACGCAGTTGCCGGAGGTGGGCTTCGAACCGAGGACCTCCCGGCTTGCAGCCTGCACCTCTACCTACTGAGCCACCACACTCCCAACATTATAATTGACTCAGAACAAGGGGTGAGCATTAATAAGCCATGTTGCCCATTTTAAAGAGGGTTTACACTGCCAAGCAATGGTGACTGGGTTCTATTTTACCAGTAAAACAGCCTGTTTACAGCAGTGAACAAGCACTGCTTCACTTCCCGGGGGTTCCTGCGGTGAACTTGGGTTGATTATTGGACTTTACAATTGAGAGTCTTAGTAAGATGGAAAGGGAAATCGGGAAGAAAATACAGAAGAGCATTAAACAGTTTGTTTCTGGGTGTTGGGGCGATTGGAGACAGGAAGCCAGATTTGTGAGCTATGGGTAATCAAGGGAGTATGAGAACCACAACAATCGACGGCGTGTTTTGGGAACGACATTGTATTGGCTTTCTGATACGTTTATTTTTGAATCGGTAAACTCATGCTTTTACGGATGGACAATGGCTAATGAATATCTTGTGTTTGAATCCTGCTGCACATATCAGAATTCATGTCTCCTGCAGGCTCAGTTGCATCAGATGTACATTAATGTTTGCCTTCCAAGTGACTAAGCTAAACGAATGGTTTTAGCGAGCCGAAGGCGTGCTGGGACATTGTGGGGCAAACCCCATTTGACCCTCTTTCCAAGTGACATATCACACTACTTATAACGGGATGCGTGGCAATTTGTCACCTCTGCATTCCGGTACCCTTGCTATCCGATGCACGCATAAACTGAAAGTTTGTGCACAGACAATAGGTAATTAGGTAATGAGT
Organism: Pictodentalium vernedei; assembly: GCA_031216915.1. Classification (NCBI taxonomy): domain Eukaryota; kingdom Metazoa; phylum Mollusca; class Scaphopoda; order Dentaliida; family Dentaliidae; genus Pictodentalium; species Pictodentalium vernedei. The sequence goes on from CM062293.1 coordinate 53,587,946, forward strand.
GATTGCGAGAAATTGTTACGTGCGGTTTTCGATTTGACATCAATGTTGACACCATCAACCCGATTCGAGTTTATAAATTCCGACCCATACGGCTCTAAACGTAAAGGCATATCTTACTCTCACACCCACAGGGCGCTTTGTAGTACTGTTCTGTTCAGAACACGTTTGATCTAGCTGTTGACAAAATGTACTCCATTATGTCGAAGGCGACGTTAATCAAATTTAGAGTAAATTGCATTTAAATGTATCAGACAAAATCAGGCATGGTTTGTGTTGGCCACAATTTCAACTGCAGAAAAAGTAAAAAATAAATGAATCTCACCTTTTCACTATCACAGTAGCAATTCCGTACCATGATTTTTATACAAACAGATGGTGTCTAGCAACTCTGGTTCATAAAATGAATCATTCTGTAACAATGCATTTCTGTGATATTATGCTATATCTTTCACGTATTTTCATTAAAAAAAATGTCACCAAATTTCAGCTGGAAAAAAAGAAATACAAAATTAGTCACTTTGTTCAAAATGCCGCTCACAAATTATGAGAGTATATAGTTGAAAAATAAGATTATTGGGTTCTTGTAGCTTTTTGTATAAGACCAAGGATTTACTACGTGTTATTTCGTACAATAGCAAGCATGGGTGTAAAGTCAGTCCGCATCTATCATGACAACAGCATAGGTAGGACGTCAAGTTTAGCCAATTGTGTAAACCTTTGTTGCCAGCTTTAGAGAATTTTCACCCCATGCGTTGGTTTATTTATCAGTTCAATTCACACTAAAATCAGTTGGGTTAAAAATCAACCCAATTCAACTGGGTTAAGGTGAATATGAACCCAGTTTAGTTCATATTTCCTCAACCCAGCTGATCTGGTTTAATTTTTAACCCAACTGATTTCAGAGTATATATTTCCATGCAATGAGTAATCCTGACCGCAACATGGATATCAAGTAAAGTCCCATGAATCATTTATACACAATACACACAATGCCTATATCAGCACTTGCACCCCATTCGTTGGTTTCCAAGACCCATTTTATCAAGAAAATGGCACTTGTGTAGCACACTAAACAAGCACTGCTTCAGTTCCCGGGATTCCCACATTGACGTGCATTGGTTACCAGGTCATTTTACGGGTAGAGGGGAACATGCTTACCAAAACAATGCACAGTTCAAACAGGTATTAGATCCTGCAGGTGTCTCCTGCGAACCGAAATAAACTTCCATTTTCCAACCCATACAGGGCATAAACAGGGTAATTGAAGTTTGTGTTTGTAGGTGGGAATTTCGCTCCATAAATTTTCAAAAATGTATCTCACATTAGTAAAGGTTCGGGGGTTTACATGGGGAAACGTCACACAAACTGGGTCATATAGAGTACTTAACCTTTTGAATACCTGTGGTATTTTCTATGTCAGCTGAATGGCAACAATTGGAAGAGTCCATATTATTTGGGGGTGGAGCAATTAATATTTTCAACGTGCAGCCTGAAAATATTGATTGATCTATCCCACATGCACTAAGCAACCATCCAACTTGGTGGAAATTATGACGTGTTTGGACCAGAAAAGCTGCCTCGTGGTCAAAGTGTTAAGGTTAAAGTACGGAGAAAGTGAAGTATTGTCTATTTAGCAATGTGACCATTATAATCCCTGGAGGGGAAGGGTGTGAGATGGAGAAATCTCACCCGGGGATAAGATATTTGGGCCAGACACCAGGCTTGCCAAATTTTTGGACCAATTATCTTGTCCCCGGGATGAGATTTCCCCATTTCACACCCACCCCTATCAGGGATAATTTTTCTCCACCACCAAAACAGTGACGTCATCAAATGTAATTCAGGGGCACGTGCAACTATATCGAACAATTTTTGTGTTCATTTCTGAAAAAAACTGATTTGCTTACGACCTTACCGGAAAGAGCGCACAAAAGTGCACTCTTTCCGGTAAGGTCGTAAGCACGACGGGTTAAAGATTTGTTGTGAAATGAACATTGACGCATTCAGATGACGTCATTATTCTACAAAGTATTCACAAAACTTTTCGACGAGATATTTCATGCCACTCGCTTCACTCAATGGCATTCATCCAAAAATGAGATAAGACAAGTGTCCTTTGGTTTTGTGGTCTGTAATTATTTCTATTTCCTTCGACAAACGTTCATCTGCTGTTTCCGAAAGAACATGCGATGATTGAATCGTCCTGCGCTCATTAAATATGCTAATAAGCCAATATAGGTTGGTCACATGGGTGAAGGTGAGATAGCAGTCACGTGTGGGGAGAGACAGGCATATCTCTCCCAGAAGTCATGATTTTATGTATGTCTCAGTACCTCAGTGGTGTGAGAAAATAGATATATCAGGACGACAGTATGTGAACAAGTTTCAGTGTTTTCAGCCATGAATGTATGTAAGGCCAACTTTTTTCAAGACAAAAGAGAGGGGACAATCCCCATTTCAGCATTTTCATACATGGATACAGTGCAGAACCCATCTTATGAATCTCAAAATAAAAGTATAGTCCACTGGTGTTTGCCAGGCAAGTGTTCGCGTTAAAAAAACATTTAGATTAGTTTAGGAGTGGATTACTCCACCAATAGTCCAAGAATGTAGTTTTTGTACAGAAACTCATTAAAACTGAAGTAACATTCATAGGAAACAAGAGAAAAATGAAACAAAAATAATAAAAACAAAAATAAATAGTAAAGAAAGTCGAAAAGTTTTGAACAGATATGCTGGTTTAACCTGGAGGTTCAGTTACTATCACAAGAGGATACATGCAACCTTTAGGATATTGTCAGTATGAAAATCAGACAAGACGGAAGACAGCAGAAAGGTCACTTCGATGTCAGTCTTTATTTATTGGTGTTTAAGGTCACATATTTATGCACAATGGCTAATCATGACCGCGACAGTTTTACGGGTGGAGGAAGCCGTAGTACCCAGAGAGAGAACCACCGAGCAATGGCGACAAACTGTCAGCTCCCCAACATACGAACTCCACACAGGCAGGGTTAGCATTGGTTGAAGACAAGTGCACCATCGACGTGCAGTAGTTAAAACTAGAAGTCCTGTCACGAACTGCGCGCTTATCTAGACTTAATTGCGCGCAATTGCCATATCGAATGGCATCCAAAGCACGGCAGGTTCTCCTGGTTACTCATAGAAAACACAGGCAATGTTTCTGCCAATGGATCTCCGGGTTACCCAGAGGTCCATTGGCAGAAACATTGCTTGTGCACAGGCCACATGTACAGGATTTGATAGCCTTACTGTGATCATTACGCGCAGATTAACACGCAGTTCCACATGTTATTTGTGCGCATTTCATGACAGGACTTCTAGTTTTAACTGTACGCCTTAGTACACAACACCACCGCACCCCATGCGGGCAATGGAGATGAAGTGACTTGCCCAAGGACAAGATGGTTGTCGCAGGTGGGATTCGAACCAAGGACCTCTCGGCTTGCAGTCTGCACCTCTACCTACTGAGCCACCGTGCTCCCCCTTCGATGTCAGTGGGCACAAATATATAGATACCAAAAAATTATTCTCGGCAATTTGTCGCAATGTGCCAAACCAGATTAACGATAGATACTAATGTACGCCATTTCCAACAAGATTTCCAAATTCAGACCCACCCAGTTATCTGCAATTTTTCGGCATATATTGCCGTTTAGAATGAATCAAGTTGAACACACTGGTTGTGCGTTATTCTTGTCAAATGCTTTTGAAGACGTTTATGACATGGATTTCTGATTGAGTTGGGGCAACACATTTATTTGAAGTATTGTCACGCCATAGAGTCATTCTGGACAAGTCAAGTTCGAGAACCTGATGCTGTATTAACAAAAGACTAGCTTATGATAAAAACACATTTTAAAAATGGCGTCCAAAATTCATCTGGAGGTCCGTGGTTATGACATGCGTCATTTCGATTGCAGCAAGTCGGATAACTGAATGACATGCAATCAACGCTCCGAAGAAGACCTGCAAAAAAGGTCCAAAGTGAACTCATGCAAGTTGTCGATAGCACCATATTAAACCAAGCGAGGTAACTTGTTGGGGAAAGTTTTGAAATTGCGTGTGATAATCTGATATGAACAACCATTTTGTTTGATGAAATTCAACAGTTTTGAAAAGAAATTATACAAAATATCCTCCAAATTGGGATCGGCAGTCTTTGCATACATTTCTGCCATTTTGAATAAACCAAGTTTGACAACCCAAAGTGTCCGTAATTTACAAAATGGAGCCGGAATAAACTTCATCTTTTTTCAGATGGAATTCTGCCATTTTAAATAAATCAAGTTCGACAAATCGGCGATTTACGCAATTCACAAGATGGCTTCCAAATCGAACTCCTCATAGATGTCCTCCATTTTGAATGAAGTTCAACAATGTGAATTTTCGCAATTCACAAACAAGCTCCTGAATTGAGAAATGCAGCTTTTTCCCCCCGAGATGGAATTCCATGATTTTGTATAAACTCAGACAATTCTACGATTTATGCAGTTGGTGAACTGCAGTCTTTTGGCACAGGTCTTCATTCGCCATTTACAAAACAAGTTCGTCAAATCTATAGTTTCCACAATTCAGAAAATGGCGCACTAAATGAGAACTTCAGTTTCTCATTGAATTTCACTATTTTTGAATAAACCAAGTTCGACAACTCTTGGGTTTTCGCGATTCACAATGGGGGGTCCAAACTGAGAAATGCAGATTTTTCGGATATGATTTTCCGTGATTTTATATAAGTAATGCTCGACAACTTGATTTACTCTATTTCCAAAATGGAGTTCAAACTGAAAACTTCATATACTCCCATATTGAATAAAGAAAGTTTGATAAATCGAGGCTTCCTAATTCACAAAATTGCAACCTGATTGAGAAAAACATTTTTCTCAGAATTCAGTCATTTAAAATTGCTCGTCCGACAAGTCGATAATTTACGCAATTTACAAAATGGCGTCCGAATTCTGAATTGTTTCTGCTAAAACCTTCACCCGCCATTTAAAAATCAAGTTAAACTCGATAGGTGCCGCAATTCACAACGTGGCGCAGAATTGAGAAGTCTAGTTTTATGAAATTCCATTCATTTTGAATAATTCAAGTTCATTGATTGATTTACGCAAGTTTCATACTGGTGTCCAGACTTTCTGCACAGATCTATGTTCGGCCTGGGAAGTGCCATTTATGGCAATCTGGGAGGAATTTTTAGGCGAAATGTGGATGATGGCACTCCGCTTAGATGGTGTTACCGATCAGCACGCTCCCCCCCCCCCCCCCTCCCAGTTTTCCCCATAGGCCATAGCATGATGCCCCTGGGTAAAGAGTTAAGAAAAGGCAATGTAAGGGTCTTACATCATTGGTAATTTGGCATTTTTGTCACTTTTCCATGACAAGCACAAACTAAAGTGTGTTTGTGTTTTACCTTGTCAAAGGACCGTAGTTGAGAAACACGATCGAAAACAAAGGCTTTTTGGAGAGAAATACCTTTCCCAATTTTACAATAAAGTTCAAAGTTCAGAAAGGTCAGAGTTCGGATGGCACTATTATCGAAACACCCAAAACAATACCAGGTTTCACGCTGCTGGTTGTGGCAATAATGGCAATATAATTAACGGTAAAGTATATTCCAACACATGCATCTTTATCCTTCATGCAACTGGGTTTACTGTCAGTGCGGGAACAGTGGATTTCCATTGAAATTGTTAAGTGCATTTCAACTAGACCACCCGTGGTGCAAATATGAGTTAACGCCAGCACCACCCGTGGTGCCAATATGAGTTAACACCAGCTCAGGAGTCTGGAACTTGATATACAGGCTCATTACAGGCATATAATCTGGCCTACACAATACAAGTTACAACCGAGCGAAGCGAGGAAGGAGTGCAACGCACCCTCGACTGGTAATATATCACATTCACGTCTCGAATTACGTTTCATATCAACTTACCACTTATTTTTCTCTTCACGCTTACTCACAAATGATTTATCTATCTAACGGCTGAATGGTTGTATTCACAATTCTCGATTACATACTTTATTACACGATTTTCCTCCAAAAAAATGACGGAATTTAAATCTACCGCGACACCATGTCAACCAACGCGAAAACGAAAGTAAACTTGTCGAATAAGTCGGAATTGGAAACGGACCGAAGAAAACTTTGATACCGATTTATGCATTTGTTTAAATTACTGCGTTTGATTTGACATCAATTTACAATGTTAAAATAAAAATGGTTTATCTTTATCGGCACTACAATTAATGTAAATATGGGACTTGTTCTCTGTGCCCAGGTCAATTGTTGGGGAAGATGCCCAAACGCGCAACATTTTCGCCCAAATCAGCCAACACCTGACCCAAACCGGCCCCAACAATTTTACCTAAACCGGCCGCCAACAATTTTTCGCTCAATATGGCCTTCAAGTGATTTTTCTAATGAAGAGTCAAGGTCACTGTTTTTTTGTTTTTTTTTTTTGGTTGCAATAAATAAGGAAAACTGATGAATTTGATTTTCACAAATGTTTTCGACCAAATTCCGCCAGGCACTCCCACAAAAAGTGACAGATTTCCTGTAATTATAATGTCTGATAGGCAGCTGGCGGGTGGCACCAGAAAGAATATGGCAACTGTGCAGTCTCTTTATAATAATAGCATGCTGTATTAAGGTGATCTTTCTCGTTATTTAATTTTAGACTGCGTTGTATATCTTTTTCCGTCCGTAGGTTTTGAAATTGACAACCCCCCCCCCCCCCCCCTTGAGCTCTGCTTTGTTTGACGCCCAAGCTTTCTTCGAAATGGGAAGCCAAGTTGCCCACAAATTGTTCTCATGATGTATTTAGGTACTTATGTTCTGGTACGAATACGGCAGCCGACTTCAATGAATCACTGGTGCCTGCTGTCAAATCTACGAATTTATTTCATATATTTTTCTCGTGTGCTGTACCTCCTAACCATTTTGATGTATAATTTGTGTATATTTCATTTTAACTTAATACCAGAGACTGGAATTTCAACAAAAGTCCATCACTTATATAGTACCTTAAGGTGCTATATAAGTAATGGAATTTTGTTTATTTTGAAAATTCTCACCTCTCATATTACTTCAATTCAAATTAAATATACACAAAATATACATCAAAATGAAGACAGATGTATAGAACACGAAACATGTGTAATCAACAAGTGTCGACCGTAAGCACCACTGGCTCCTGGAAGTTTGCTACCAGAACTGATAATTTAATATTCCACGAGAACAATTTGTGGTCAAATGTGCTTTACATGTCCAAGAAGACAGGGTATCAAGATTCTTCAAAACAGCGACAGAGCTGCATGGGAGTAAATTAAAAAACCTTTGCTTTTGTTTACATATGAATTTACAATCGATTTCCGGTCGACGTCATCTGGCAGATAAAGGATTTATATACAACGCCGTCTAAAATCGTATAATGAAAAAGATCGCCTAAATACAGTATACTGTTATTAGAGACTGCACAGTGGCCATATTCAATGAAAGGCATTTCAACTGGTGAAATTTCTTAGAATTACGATTTTGTTTTTCGATGGAAATTCGTGGTATCGAGTGATTTAGGCACGTCTGCCAAGCATGGAAACCATCTCCACAAAATGCATACAGTGTTGTCCTTTTCCCAAAATGCTGTCATATCGCTGCACTCGAAAGTGTTTCGAGTGCCTAGCTTAGTTATTGAATATCTGAAGCACATTCGGCCACGAGTTCTTGCGCAATATTTTTTTATCAGTTCTGGTACGAATCTAGACTTGCAGGAACCAGTGGTGTCTGCTGTCAACTCATGATTACATATGCGTTTAGTGTTCTATACATCCCAATCTTCATTTTGATGCATAATTTGTGTATATTCAATATGAATTTAAGGAATATCAGAGGTGAGAATTTCAAAATAAACAAAATTCCATTACTTATGTAGGGCCTATATAAGTAATGAAATTTCGTTTGTTTTGAAAATTCACACCTGATATTCCTTCAATTCAAATTAAATCTACACAAACTGTTCATCAAAATGAAGGTTGGGATGTATAGAACACGAAACATGTGTAATCAACTCATAGTCGACTGCAGGCACCACTGGTTCCTGGAAGTCTGCTACCGTATTCGCACCAGAACTGATAAAATAATATTTCATCTGAGCAACTTGTGGCCAAGTGTGCTTCATATATCCAAGAACAAAGCTAGGCATTCAAAACACTTTCGAATACAGCGACAGGACTATTTTGGAAAAGGACAACACTGTCTGCATTTTTTATTGAAGATGGTTTCCATGCTAGACAGACATGCGCAAATCACTCGTTACCACGAATTTCCATCGAAAAATAAAATCGTAATTCTAAGAAATTTCAACAGGTATCATGATTGAAACTGTGCAATCTCTATCTAATAACAGTATATTGTATGAAGGCGATCTTTTTCATTATTTAATTTTAGACAGCGTTGTTTTTACATGCTTTTTCTGTCCGATGACGTCGACCGGAAATCTAAAGTATACTCTTACGTAAACAAAAGCAAAGGCTTTGGAATTTTCCCCAATGCAGCTCTGTCGCCGTATTTTGAAGAATTTTTATCCCCTAGCTTTGTTCTAGGAAATGTAAAGCACATTTGGCCACAAGATGCTTTCGTGAAATATTAAATTATCAGTTCTGGTGCGGATACGGCAGCAGACTTCCAGGAACCAGTGGTGCCTACAGTCGACTATGAGTTGATTACACATGTGTTTCGTGTTTATACATCCCAACCTTCATTTTGATGTACATTTTGTGTAGATTTAATTTGAATTGAAGGAATCTCAGAGGTGAGAATTTTCAAAATAAACAATTTCATTACTTGTATAGGCCCTTAAATATACACAAAATATACATCAAATTCAAGATTGAGATGTATAGAACACGAAACATGTGTAATCAAGTCGACTATAGGCACCACTGGTTCCTGAAAGTCTGCAACCGTATTCGCACCAGAACTGATAATTTAATATTTTTCGAAAACTTGTGGCCAAATGTGCTTTACATGTCCAAGAACAAAGCTAGGGGATCCAAATTCTTCAAAACACAGCAACATAGCTGCATAGGGGTAAATTCCAAAGCCTTTGCTTTTGTTTACGTATGAATATACTTTCGATTTCTGGTCGACGTCATCGGACGGAAAAAAATGTAAAAACAACGCCGTGTAAAATCAAATAATGAAAAGATCGCCTTCATACAGTATACTGTTATTAGAGACTGCACAGTGGCCATATTCAATGAAAGGCATTTCAACTGGTGAAATTTCCTAGAATTACGATTTTGTGTTTCGATGGAAATTCGTAGTATCGAGTGATTTGCGCATGTCTCGAGCTTGGAAACCCTCAATAAAAAAAAATGCATACAGTGTTGTCCTTTTCCAAAATGCAGCCCTATCGCTGTATTCGAAAGTGTTTTGAATGCCTAGCTATGTTCTTGGATATATGAAGCACATTTGGCCACAAGTTGTTCTGATGAAATATGTTATCAGTTCTGGTGCGAATACTGTAGCAGACTTCCAGGAACCAGTGGCGCCTACAGTCGACTATGAGTTGATTACATGTGTTTCTTGTACTATACATACCAACCTTCATTTTGATGTATAATTTGTGTATATTTAATTTGAATTTAAGGAATATGAGTGGTGAGAATTCTCAAAATAAACAAAATTTCATTTCTTATATAGGCCCTTAAGGTGTAAGTAACGAAATTTTGTTTATTTTGAAAATTCTCACCTCTGATATTCCTTCAGGTCAAATTAAATATACACAAAATGTACGTCAAAATGAATTAAGGTTGGGATGTATAGAACACGAAACGCACGTGTATTCAGCTCAGAGTCGACTGTAGGCACCACTGGTTCCTGGAAGTCTGCTGCCGTATTCTCACCAGAACTGATAATTTAATAATATTTCACGAAAACAACTTGTGGCCAAATGTGCTTTACATATCCAAGAACAAAGATAGGGGGATCAAAAATCATCAAAACACGGCTCCAGAGCTGCATGGGGGAAAATTCCAAAGCCTTTGCTTTTGTCTACGTATGAGTATACTTTCGATTTCCGGTCGACGTCATCGGACGGAAAATGCATGTAAAAACAATGCCGTCTAAAATCAAATAATGAAAAAGATCGCCTTCATACAGTATACTGTTATTGGATAGAGATTACACAGTTACCATATTTAATGCAAGGTATCATGACACCTGTTGAAATTTCTTAGAATTACGATTTTGTTTTTCGGTGGAAATTCGTGGTATCGAGTGATTTGCGCATGTTTGTCGAGCATGGAAACCATCTTCAATAAAAAATGCAGACAGTGTTGTCCTTTTCCAAAATGCAGTCACGTCGCTGCACTCGAAAGTGTTTTGAATGCCTAGCTTTGTTATTGAATATCTGAAGCACATTCGGCCACAAGTTGTTTTGTTTTATCCAAGAAAAAGCAAGGAATTCGAAATACCTTAAGGATGCAACTATTGGACTATTTGGGAAAAGCTCAAAATCGTCTATATTTTGTATTGAAGATGTGTTAGGCGACCAACGGACATGCGCACATCACCACGTGTTTTCATGGAAAATCGCGCAATTCTAAGAAATTCCAACGGTTGTCGTTATGTCGTACCTTTCAAGTAATATGGCTGCAGTAACTGCAGTCTCCATATAATAGTATGTAGTATAAAGGGGCTGTACATGTAAGAAATTTATTTACTTTGAAATTCTCAACTCATATTCCACATATCAATTTATTGGTGTTTAAGGTCACATACTTACGCACAATGACTAATCGTGACCGTGACAGTTTTACAGGTGGAGGAAGCCGGAGTAACCAGAATGAACCACCGAGCATCGACGACCAACTGTCAGTCACTCAACATTCTAACTGTTCAAGCTTCGCTCAAGCAAGGTTACGTCGGTTGAAGATATGTGCACTATCGACTTGCAGAACGCTCGAGAACATGACGTCATCGCGCCCCCATGTGAGCAACCGGAATAAAGTGACTTGACCAAGGACACAAAACGGGTCGTCCCGGACGGGGATCGAACTCGGGACCTCTAGCACAGAAATTCAACAATCTAACACTTAGACACCGCGCTCCCATAAATCAAATTAAATATACACACAAACATGAAAATGAAAGTTGGGGTGTGTAGAACACGAAAACTATATGCAGTCCACTGAAAGAGTTGACAGCAGGCACCAATGGTTCCTGGAAGTCTGCTACCGTATTCGTACCAGAACTGATAAATATTCCAAGGGTGCTCGTGGCCAAACTCTGCTTCACATATCCAAGAACAAATCTTGGAAATTAAAATTCATCGCAACGCAACCGCATAGCTGCGTGAGGGATAGGCCTACATTCCAAAATTCTAGGCTTTGTTTTATTTTCGGTTTGTTTACTTTTCGGTCAAAGGTCATCGGAGCTGAAAAGCATCCATCAACAACTTAATCCCGTCTAAACTCAAATGAGTCAGATCGACTACACACTTATTGACTGTATGGAACATCAGGGGTGGGGAATTTCAAAGTGAACAGATTTCCTTTACTCATATAGCACCTTAACCCTTTACCCAACATGAAAAGCAGACGACACTTGCAAAAAAAAATCTTGAATAACTAATTTTTTTCATTTTTTGTCTCAAAAGCATAGGTTATGACCCCTCGTTGGAACGAGCTCGACGAGCTCGTTCCAACGAGGGGTCATAACCTATGTTTTTGAGACAAAAAATGAAAATATTTTGAAAAATAATTGGCGATTTTTGAGAATAGCGCTGGCCGGTTTTGGCCGTTACGTTGGGTAAAGGGTTAAGGGCCTATATAAGTAATGGAATTTTGTTTATTTTGAAATTCTTTCCTCTCATATTCCTTAAATTCAGATTAAATATACACAAATTATACATCAAAATGAAGATTGGGATGTACAGAATACGAAACACATATGTAATCAACTCATAGAATCGACTGTAGGCACCATTGGTTCCTGGAAGTCTGCTACCGTATTCGCACCAGAACTGATAATAAAATAATATTTCATCTGAACAACTTGTGGCCAAGTGTGCTTCATATATCCAAGAACAAACCTAGGCATTCAAAACACTTTCGAATACAGAGATAGGACTGTATTTTGGAAAAGGACAACACTGTCTGCATTTTGTATTGAAGATGGTTTCCATGCTCGACAGACATGCGCAAATCACTCGTTACCACGAATTTCCATCGAAAAACAAAATCGTAATTCTAAGAAATTTCAACAGGTATCATGATACCTTGCATTGAATATGGCAACTGTGCAATCTCAATCTAATAACAGTATACTGTATGAAGGCGATCTTTTTCATTATTTGATTTTAGACGGCGTTGTTTTTACATGCTTTTTCTGTCCGATGACGTCGACCGGAAATCGAAAGTATACTCATACGTAAACAAAAGCAAAGGCTTTGGAATTTTCCCCAATGCAGCTCTGTCGCCGTATTTTGAAGACTTTTTATCCCCTAGCTTTGTTCTTGGATATGTAAAGCACATTTGGCCACAAGTTGTTTTCGTCAAATATTATTTTATTATCAGTTCTGGTGCGAATACGGCAGCAGACTTCTAGGAACCAGTGGTGCCTACAGTCGACTCTAGGAGTTGATTACACATGTGTTTCGTGTTCTATACATCCCAACCTTCATTTTGATGTACATTTTGTGTATATTTAATTTGAATTGAAGGAATATCAGAGGTGAGAATTTTCAAAATAAACAAAATTTCATTACTTATATAGGCCCTTAAAAACATTTGGATCCGCCAAACAAATAGTCAAATACAAAGCAATTTTAGTGCTTTGTGCTAAATCGACCCCTGAGTTTCAATGTGGTCTGTGTGCCAGTAGGCACATAGAACACATTGGAACTCGGGGGACGAAATGTCTCGACAACTGACAAGAAGGTTCAGTGAGAAGGAGAAATATGCAAAATCAAATAACTATTTGGCAAGAAGGAGCAAACGTATTTAACTTTAAACTGTTCAGTTTTAAGTTAAGCAACTTTAACCGAATAATATGTGGTGCGTACTTACAGGTCATAACACAAATTACATTTTTGCACATCCAATCAAGGTCGTCTCATCTTTTGCTGATGTCTGCAAAGGCCATGAACAAAGAAAAGACCGCGAAGGTTCGTCATTGGTCAACACCGACAAGCGTCTTAACAAAAGCGTGCTGAGTGTTCTCCTTTTGAATCACATGAACACTATTCTGTCACGTGGTTATCTTGATATCATTGTCACGGCATTTTTTACTTTTCCTCTCACGATTTTCCGCACGTATTTTTAACCTTCTCCAACCGAGAGGTTAAAATTTTTTTTTCAAAACAAATTGTGATGACCAGACGCTATTTGTGAAGGCAGTTGGTCACAAGAGCTACTTAGTTATTTTTAACCCAGCTGGACTGGGCTTGTAATTGTAACAAATAAGCAGAATCCTTCCAGGCCCAGGGCAATTGGGGATGCGTGGATCGGTTCGCCCCATCCCAATAGCCATGTTTGTAGGAATTTTCTGTTTTCCGTCGGAATAATTATTGTTTACTGGAATGCCAATATTTTCTATGAAATAAAAACGTTGACCATTCGGCGAAACCTGGGGCGCCGGAAGCACTTCTGAGCAGGAGGGTCCTACCCCCGGAAAAGGGCATTTACTCACATTAGCATCCCCGCAGACATGCCGATGCATGCCGAAGCATGCACGTCTCGAGGGTAGAAGTCACGCGGTGCTGTTGTTTGAGAGCATGTGCCCGTGTCCGGAGGTGGAGGGTGGGGGGGGAGGCACTTCCTCCTAAACTCCCCAAGCTCCCCCATTGCAGTTTGAAAGGTCCCAGAATGGATTTGGGGCGCATTTTAGTTTAATTTGAGAATAAATTATTGAAAAATATTGAGTAACGAGCCTGGGAAGGGAATTATCTGCCTCCTCTCGCTCCATGGTCCGAAGACAGGGAGGGCAGCTGCCCCCTCTGCCCTCGAGCTTCCGGTGTCCCAATTTTAGTAAAACAAAAATACCACTAGAAATCCAATGTATCTTTTGTATTACAGTACGTGTTGTACAGTACGTGGATAGTGGATTGTAACTAAATCACCCGAGGAGTGGAGTTATCACCCAAAGCATCACTGTGAAATTCTGTTCATGCAGACAAAAACACAAGCAATGTTTCAGCCAATGGATCTCCGGGTATAACCCGGAGGTCCATTGGCTGAAACTTTGTGTTTGTTCTGTGCTTGTTATTTATTTATTTATTTATTTATTTATTTATTTATTTATTTATTTATTTATTTATTTGTGCTTACGGTCAGATATTTCTGCTTAGTTGCTAACTGTGACTGCAACATGGATATAAATTCAAGACCAGCCAGCCGTTTACACCCATGTGACCCACGTTAGAGGAGGACTTTCACACAAGGAGGACGTTAGGGGAGGACTTTCACACAAGGTGACCGGGGCCTATCTTACAAGCGAAACAGAGCTTGTTTACGACACGATTCACTTCCCGGGGTTCCTATGGGGAACTGGAAGCCCATATTTAGACCCCTTCCTTAAATACAGGTACCACAACTTAAAGCTTTCATATTCTGTGGATGTAATTCACATTATCTCTGAAGAGAATAGTTTTTATCTGGTGGATTTTCGCTGTTGCAGATTATGAGAGAGCAGGCACTCTCCCGTAAATGATATCAATACAACGCCATGTGAATACATTTTGGGAGAGGGTGTGGTGGCTCGGTAGGTAGAGTTGCAGGCTGCAAGCCGAGAGGTCCGCGGTTCAACTCCTTCCTGCGGCAGCCGCGTTGTGTCCTTGGGCAAGATACTTCACTCCCATTGCCCACGCGGGGGCACGGTAGCGTTGTGTACTAAGGCGCACTGCACGTCTGTGGTGCACTTGTTTTCAACCAATACTAACCCTGCTTGTGTGGAGTTAGTATATTGGGGAGCCTGACAGTTTCTCGCCGCTTCGTGGTGGTTCTTTCCAGGTACTCCGGCTTCTTCCACCCGTAAAACCAGAGGCGGCGGAGCCAGGGAGGCACAGGGGCACGTGCCCCTAGATCTTTTTTCCACAGATATGTTTCACGATTAAACAATGTGTTAAAATGGGCGCATGCAAACGTGTCAGTGTACAGGCATTCCTGTAGGCTAACATTATTTGAAAATCCAAACAATATTTAGCCAAACAATAAAACTTCCGGTCGCTTCAGTCCGTTCCTTCTACTTCAACTACCTCCCAACCCGAAAGCTAGCCTTCGGGTTGGACGATGGTTGAAGTAGAAGAAACGGACAAGACTGTGACTACACAGCGGCATATTCATCTAAACGAGGCACAAGCGCGAGTCATGGTACATTTGCCGATATTCGATTGTAACCTTTCTCACTCTGGGTCGAACCATGGCAGCTTTGTAAATTTGTGCCCCTCCATTTTTATCGAGCTTCCGCCGGCCCTGCGTAAAACTGTCCGACGCGAGGTGACCCTGGCTGTCGAAAGTGTCGTTAAACCCCAATAAATAAATAAATTTTGGAAAGCAAGAAAAAGGTTATCACGAAACCAGTTAACCCTTTACCCAACGAATCGCCCACATCCGCCGGCGTAATATGCAAATTCAGCAGTTGAAAAAATATTATTTTTCAAAACAATTTAACAAAACCATATCATGTGACCACTCGTTGGAACGAGCTCGTCGAGCTCGTTCCAACGAGGGGTCACATGGTATGGTTTTGTTGAAATTTTTTGAAAAATTTAAAAAAAATGATATTTAAAATAATAAATTTTAATATCGTCTGCGTTGGGTAAAGGGTTAAAGAAGAATTTTGTGTAAGGTTTCAAGTTTATGTCGGCAGTCAACGACCCAGGATCACTATAAGAAAATTTTATCACTTGCCGTCGGAAAATAGTGAGATCCTGGCTCCGGGCTTGAATCCTCGACCAACTTCCAATTTGTTTTATATTTTGCTCGCCAGAGACGGTGGGATTGAATTATTGCAGATATCTCCTATTTGCTCGGTTATTTATAAGTTCATGTATTATGACTAAATGACGGGTGGAAGAAGCCGAAGAACCTGGAAAATAAACCAACAAGCAGCGGTTTGCGACTGTCAGGCTGTTCACCTTGACAACCGATCACCAGTGAAGCTTTGTTGTGAAGCTTATTTGTTTTACAATGATCGGTGAGCAAGTTATATAACTTAAATTAACGCCCCTCCTTGGCCCAGTGGCGCGTGTATGTGAGAAGCATTAGCAAATCTCACCTCCTATAGACTTGTATATTGGCGGAAAGAGCAGGGTGAATTTTATAGGTGAGGATGCGCCTACCGTTGATTTATTTATTTATTGATGTTTAAGGTCACATATTTCTGCGCAATGGCTGATCATGACCACGTCAGTTTTACGGGTGTAGGAAGCCGGAGCACCCGGAGAGAACCACCGAGCAACGGCGAGCAGCTGTCAGCTCCCCAACATGCTAACTCCACACAAGCAGTGTTAGCATTGGTAGAAGACAAGTGCACTATCGACATGCCGTATGCCCTTTAGTACACAACATCACCGTGCCCCAACGTGGGCAATGGGGGGGGGGGGGTGAAGTGTTATGCCCAGGGACACAACGCGATTGCTGCAGGTGGGATTCGAACCGAGGACCTCTCGGCTTGCAGCCTGCACCTCTACCTACCGACCCTCCACCACCCCTCCGCTCCCACACACAGTTGATATGATGAACAGATAGGGAGGG
The DNA here is from genome assembly GCA_031216915.1 of Pictodentalium vernedei. Taxonomy (NCBI): domain Eukaryota; kingdom Metazoa; phylum Mollusca; class Scaphopoda; order Dentaliida; family Dentaliidae; genus Pictodentalium; species Pictodentalium vernedei. The sequence continues at coordinate 53,604,728 of CM062293.1, forward strand.
GGTGGTGGCGTTGCGGAAACCGGTTCTCGTCAGATCACCGAAGTTAAGCATCGTCGAGCCCGGTTAGTCCTCGGATGGGTGATAGTCTGAGCGATCGATTCGGACTCCGGCGTTGTGTCCTTGGACAAGGCACCTATTCCCGAATATCCACATGGGGGCACGATGACGCTCTGTTCAAAGGCGTATTGCACGTCGATGCGTGCTGTGCATGTCTTCAACCAGTCTAAGTTCTAACCCTGCCTGTGCTGCAGTGCGGGGTTACGGTGTTGAGGAGCTGGCAGCTGCTCGTCGTTGCTCTCCGGGTACTCCGGCTTCCTCCACCCGTAAAACTGTCACGGTCATCATTAGCCATTGTTCATAAGTATGTAACCTTAAACACCAATAAATAATAATGATGAACAGATAAAAAGTCCCAGAGCTTCAAAAGATCGTGAAAATGTCATTTTCTTATTTTTAAATGGTCTTCGATAGAGAATAATAGTCAAACATTCAAACGGATTGGGAAAAATACTGCGAAAAGACAACTTTTGTACTTTTTTACTACTCTGCTGGAAAATGCCAGAAGTTTGTGAAATGATGCACACGATATAGATTCGCTAACATTTTGAAATTTTAGTTTCTAGATGAAATTTTCTCATGACCTTTGTGTCAAATGTTCTGACAAATTTAGGAAATTAAAGGGAGCTAACTTTCCTGTAAATCTCTTGCGATGCCGAAAAATTATCACTTATGATTTGCTGAAGGCTTGTGTGTCATTGAGGTACCGGACGCTCCAGCACATCAACTAATAGAGTTCTGATGCCATCAACTAGAGGTGAGAGCCTTGCTCAAAGGTTTAAATTTAAGCAAGCTGCTTTGGCTTGATTTAAACTCGCGACATTGCGATCAAAACTCCAACGCGAATTGGCGAAGATAGCTATTTTTCGTTTGCTGCACTGGCCCAAAATATTTCTGACAGACATTTCTGATGCACAACCAAGGAGAACCGACGATCCGTAAGCTGAAAAGCTACTGCGGTAAGGTTTCTTGTGTTTTGTCCTTCCATAGGTTCAAAACGGATTGGAAAACATACTGCGTTTTAACTGGTTGAGTGCTGGAAGTCACTATCAGGGCTTTCAGAAAAATTAGGATACCAGAACAAAAGCCAACATTTTCCGTGCTCGTGTTTTATATTCAAACACAAATAATATTTCGTTTATATATATTTTTTATTACAAATCATTGGAGAGTGCCTGTAGGCACTCTCCAATAATTTGTAATAAACAAATTTTGTATAAAAAATAACCATTACGAAAAATAATCTAGCCTTCAACCAGTTGACAGGAGTTCATTCTTTTGTTTTGCATGTAGTTTCATAAGAAAATCTCAATGCAACACTAAGATAGCACCAACGTTGTCCAATGACGTTACCATGTGTCCTTGAGCAAGAATCTTTATCCCGATTTCGCACGTGTAGATATTTTGGCACTGTGTACATAAAATGCACTGTACATCGATGGTGCTGTTGGTTTAATCGCGGCCAACTCAGCTTGTGTTGGTAAATCGAGGAGTTTGGCATTTGCTCGCCGTGGCTCACAGTTCTCTTTGGGTATTCTGGCTGCCTCTATCCATAAACACTTTCCGACACGATGTGCCCCTGGTTGCTGAAAGTATTGTTAGCCCCAATAAACAAACCAATGGCCTAGTAAATATAGTTAAAGATGTTGGCAGGAAGCCTCAAAGTTTCCAGCAGGTAAAGAATGCTGGTCAAACTGAATGCAACAATTTGAGTGTTTCAACCCTGGTAAATTAACCTTTATCTAACACAACTAGTACGACACTTTCAGAAATATTTTCTTGAATAATTAAATGTTTTCATTTTTTCTCAGAAACAATGGATGGAACTCGATGTTACGGAGTTAAAATTAGAAAACTGAAAAAAAGTCTTAAAATCTGAATGAGAATTTTTTTGTGAATAATGCTGGCAGGATATGGTCGTTACGTCGGGTAGAGGATTAAACAGTGATATGTTGTTTTTTGTGGGGTTTTTTAAACATATTTTATTTCGAAATCAAAATGGTTTGGTGAACAGGCTAAGCCTTTTTGAATACCTCACCGTTACATTGAAGAACTTACAAACAATAATGGTGCTTGAACAGGTGCATTGTGTGGAGCCAGCTGTCTTCTGTGGTTACTTGATGCATGATATATTTGTGACTGTATAAACTTATATCTTATCCCATGGGTTGGAGATAGCCTCTACTCAAATCTCTTCGTTTCTTCAGTGAACTTTTGGAAGGCCACAGATATCCTTTGATTAACTGCATTTGACCACGCTAGATTACCGTACAGTGTATAACTGATATTATCTGTTAGGTTTTCAATGTTCAGACGAAAAGATTGACGCTGGATACGAAAGTTGGGACACGATGAGATGAAGTGAGCTGCATCATCATAATCATTTCCACAAGAACATTTAGGGTCGCTTGTTAAGAAGCGTTCGAATTTATGAGCATTCAAGTCACTGCATCTCATTCTAAGTTTACTATTGAGTATTTGTCCTCGTCAACAACCAGCATAGTAATACTCTGGAACCACCATGTCATCTCTTCGATGGGAGCGTTTCAGAGACTCAAGAGAATGACAGGATCGCACGTCCGCGTCCAGGCTGTTCCACAATTTCACGGCGGAAGGCAGAAACGAATCAGAAAAGAGTCTGGTGCGAAACTGTATTTCACGCAAGTTATCTAAAGAACGTAAGTTGTAAGTTGTGATATAAGTTATCTGTCGGGGTACCAGAAGTGTAAGATACGACGGAGCATTTCCAGATACGAGTTTGTACATCATGATTATTTTATGTCTTGTCCTCCTTTCCTTCAAAGTGATAAGGCCTGTCTTTTCATAAATCATATTATATAGGCCTATTGTTTGCCCCTCCTATGCTAGGTAGACAGGGGCACAAATACAGTGCGTCGTGGGACCCCCCCCCCCCCTCTCAATGTTTTGTTGGAAGTGTTAGGTTCTGTGGGATCTTTGCTCTTTAACCCTTTAACCAAAAGACATCAAAATTTATTATTTTTTTTAAAACTTTGAACAAAACCACATCATGTGACGCCTCATTGGAACGAGCTCAACGAGCTCGTTCCAACGAGGTATTACATGATATCGTTTTGAAAAGTTTAGGTTTTTCGTTTGATAAATCTGTAAATTATGTGAGGTAATGCTGGCGATTCGTTAGGTAAATGGTTAAATAAATACTAGTCCACGGACAATGATTGCTCGGAGCTGACTCAAGTTAATTACGACCTTTAGACACATATTTTATTTTTCAAACATGTGTTTGTGTTTGTGTGTGTGTGTGGAGGGGGGGGGGGGGGGGGTTACATCCTCTTATAATACATTCCTCTGCTTTGAAGTTTTACTTTTTGTCAGAAAATTTATGGCCTTGCCCTTCTGCAGAAAAAGAAAAGCTGTAAATACCACTGTATTCACTGACATAATTAAGTTGATGGGAAAATCACATATATACTTTAAGCCTCTACACACTAACGTAGGAAATCCTGAGATTCCAAGCAACAAATTTTCCCCATAATGCAAATTGGAATTTAACCAATTAAATTTTCAATTCAACTTTCGAAGTTAAAATTTCAACTCCGACAGCGGCTCTCTTGTGACCAGAATAGCATTTGTGTAGGCTTCTTTTGCCAAATGTTCCTTTGTCCACTGAATCATCTTTTATTCTCTGACATATTGTTTATTTATTTATTGGTGTTTAAGGTCACATATTTATGCACAATAGCTAATCATGACCGTGACAGTTTTACGGGTGGAGGAAGCCGGAGTACACGGAGAGAACCACCGAGCAACGGCAAGCAACTGTCAGCTCCCCAACATGCTAACTCCACACAAGCAGGGTTAGCATTGGTTGAAGACAAGTGCACCATCGACGTGCAGTACGCCTTAGTACACAACGCCACCGTGCCCCCACGCGGGCACGCGGGCAATGGAGATGAAGTGTCTTGCCCAAGGACACAACGCAGTTGCCGTTCGAACCGAGGACCTCTCGGCTTGCAACCTGCACCTTCTGAGCCACCGCGCTCCCGACATATTGTTTAAATTTTTCTTTGATTTTTTCATCAAATCCAATCATGACTGCTTCACAGCAGACATGGCCGGATATTTGATGAGACATATATAAAAAATACCCGTGTGTTTAGTGTTAAATACGCAGACTCATCATTTATGGGACTTTAGCCCTTTACCCAATGCAGACGATATCAATATTTATTATTTTAAATATCTTTTTTTTTAAATGTATACAAAATTTCAACAAAACCATGTGATGTGACCCCTCATTGGAACGATCTCGGCGAGCTCGTTCCAAAGAGGGATTACATGATATGGTTTTGTTGAATTTTTTTGAAAAATATTTTTTCAGCTGCTGAATTTGCATATTCCGCGGGTGGATTGGCCGAATGGTTAAATCATTCAATAAGACAAATCATTTTTTCTGCATGAAATGAACCCATCCAACCTGCAGAGTGTAGATCAGAGCTTACTGAAAGTATGTATTTAAATGTCAACTGTTTCAAGAGTATAGTATATTTATCTGTGCCCCAACAAACACACGCATTTATAGCACCCACCGTCCCAGTCTCCAAGAGCTGAAAATCAAGGAAAGAGGGATTTTATGAATCCATTTTTCAAATTTTCTGTTGTATTAGTGAAGCAAACTGATCTACTGACGTATCGTAAACAATTAGTATTTCAGTTCCCGGGTTTCCAATGGAAATGTGAAGGAGAAAACCTACTAAAGGCCGAAGTCACTCGTTTAACCAGACACGACCCCCTCCCCCTCCCCTCCCCCCCCCCCCCCCCCCACAAACACATTCCTGTCATTTATAAGATCTCAGGATTTCGGACATTTATCTACCACTCCCAAACAAAAATTAATTTAGTAACTGGCAGTTGGCTGTGAAGACGCGATTCTTACCGCCAGTGAAGGAAGTACCCCCACGACTCCCCCACCCCCACCCACACCACACACACACAACCCAGAGGTCATGGTGACAAAAAGTTTCAAACGTTGGTCACTGATTTTTAGCTTACCCCGATAGTGTAACGAAGTCGTTGCCGAATGGGGGTGGGGGGGGTGGGGCACCCCCATCCCATGCAGTACCCCTGTCTCGTATGCCTATAACACTACATTTCTTCGGAGGATATCAACTGAGTTTTGATAACAGACGGTTACGGGCACAACAATAGACATGGCCTAAATTTGAGCATCATTTTTGTCTGAATCTTTATTCTCTCCAGCATCGATGTGAAATTAACATGGCATTTCCCATATATGGTTATCTCACGAACACACCATTAAAAACGAGACAAAGTTTTTCGCGCCGATTTTGTCGATCGTCTGAGATTGTCGGAGACAGCAAGTTTCTCAAGATGCGCAGTTCGAAATGTTTCTTTGTTGATCAGAGGAAGAATTGTCAATAATATTGGAAGTAAAAAAAATAAATCCAAGATTTCAGATTCAAAGGACGGGACGTGAACAAAATGAATGCCAACAGCAGCGTTTCTTGTCTTCTTAATGGGATTCACTGGATTGATTTTGATACACAACGTCGACGTCGGGTGAACGCGAAATTAGAAACAGAAATGATAATTCACTGGTAATGGTAGGTAAAAATATGATTTACTGAGTTTTATTTTTTAATAAAAAAAACTTTGAACTTGCTCAAGTGCACTTCAAAAAGTAAAAAAAAATTAAAGTTCTGCGATGAACATGTTAACCCGAGGACGGGGGCGATGCTGAATGGTCTCTGATCGGCGTGTGCGGAGGGGACTACATGTACCCACCCCCTACCCTCTGGATTTTTAATTGCATCCCTTCTACTGGTTAGCAAAATTCCAACTACACTACATAATTTCTTCCAGGAAGGGGGAAAAATCCATTTGCATCCCACCCCAAGACCAAATTTTTCAACTACAAGTTTAAAAATTCAGAATTGTACGCTACCACTGACTGTAAATTATCCAATGGTGGCTGCTGATAGTCACAAATTCCAACTACAGAGAAGTAGTGTGGGTTTTTTACTGCTTTTCAGTCAATATTTGGACATTTCACTACATTCAGTCTAAAAACTCCATATTTTGACCAAATCCTTGACATGTTTGGAAAAATTCTACTAGAGCCCTGTCTGAAATTTCCAACATTTTCCAATTTGTTGACCCATGATGGGAGTGGCGATTGAACCCCCTTCCTGTGGCAGCATCCCAAAGGAAGAACCCACCCACACCTTCAACCCTGTTGGTTGTCTGACGTCACAGGGTTATGTGATCCTCTAACTTGTTTATGTCATCTCCAGGTTTGCCTCGATTGGGGCAGAGCTCACAGAAACTCTGCCGTATCTATAATGTAGGCGAGCTGTCTGCACGCAGTGGCTACCCCATAGTAGTGTACATAATCATGGCTGTTTCACAGCAGTCATGGCTGGATATTTGAAGTGACATATATAAAAAATACTCAGTGTGTTGAGAGTTAAATATGCAGACTCATCATTTTTGGGACTTTAACCCTTTACCCAACGTAGACGATATCAAAATTTATTATTTTAAATATCATTTTTAAAAAATTTTCCAAAAATTTCAAAACCATATCTTGTGACCCCTCATTGGAACGAGCTCAATGAGCACGTTCCAAAGAGGGGTTACATGATATGGTTTCCAAACATGTCATAGTGGGGTAGCCACTCCATTCAGACAGCTGAACTAAGCCCAGCCTTTGTAAGACATTATTCCAAACTTCCAGTCCAAGTTTTGACTTGTCAGACATAAACTACTAAAATAGTATTTTAATCTATCAATTCTATTTATTTATTTTTTTTTTTTTTTGGGGGGGGGGGGGGATTATTTATTGTGTTTTAACATCACTTTTTAAATTTATTGTAATAATAATAATTAACAATACTTTCAGCATATATGGCCATATCACTACCCCAGTACAAGTATAAAGTCAACTTGAGCTAGTCGCTTACAATCAAGCAGCCCATTTTAGAGGATTCTTCTCTTCGGGCATCAGCTCCATTGCTGGAGGTTTATTCAGGAAAATTATTTAAATGCACACCACCACAGAAGTTATTATAATGAAAGACCACCCTCCAAGCTCCTTCTAATTATGTGCAATATTTTCTTGCAAGAAACAAAAAACATAGCTTATGACCCCTTATTGGAATGAGCTCAATAAGCTTGTTTCTATGCTTGGTCATAAACTATGTTTTGTGAGTCACAAATTGAAATAATATTTGAATGGTAATTTTTTTATTTTGTTGTTCATAGGGCTGGTCAAATAGGGCCATTGCTCTAGGTAAAGGTTGAAGAAAGAATCGTCAGATTCTCACAAGACAATTTCAAAACGAATTAATGCACCCTATGATTCTTGTGGACAATTTTGCCAACCTCCTTAATATCGAGTACATTGAGTCACACTTACTGCCACTGCTTGCTCTTTCACTTAACATAGACATTGGTTTAATGTTTAGCAGCTGCAGCAGGGATGGGATGAGTTCCATCATATCATGGTGCTGCAAAAAGTACTGCAAGTCAAAAGGTTCAGATGCACTATACATTACATTAGGACAAAAGCAGCAAGTCATATATTGTTCAGATAGGTATGTTTTGTTGAAATTTATTGGAGAGTGCATATTATTTTTAAGTTCTAGGTAACTGTTATTAGGCCCCACAAAGTAAATGTTCCATTTCTCAGGTCATTTTTTGTAAAATTTCCATCAAAAGTTCATGTTATTGGTTCATTTTATGTTTTAGGCTTCATAATCTACAGAATAGAATGGGTGGTGGTATATTTCATACCTTGAGTGCAAGAAAGAACAAATTTTTCAATTTTATTAACTTGTGTTAAATATCAGACAAAGCATTTAATTTATATTTTTTACGTTTGCATTGGTTACAAAAAGAGATTATGTGGCAGCCAAAAGGACCATGTGGGAGGGCCTGAGAAACAGATTTTTAACTTTTTTAGGCCTTATCACCTATTGCTATATCTTGTCTATAACACTAGTATACAGTGAGTTGTAGCCAATTTTTCAACCTATGTTGCCCATTTTATGGAAGTCTCACCCTAGCCATTGTTTTGTTTGTTTTATTGGAGTTTAACGATGCTTTCAGTAGCCAGGCACAAGTCAGCTGAGAACCCAGTGCATTGGTTACTGGGTTATATATCAGTACGTACGGCAGAATTTGTCTACCAAAGTAAACAAGCACAGTTCTACTTTCTGGTAAGAGGAGGAGGGTGTCAATGACACTGTAGCTTAACTTGTGTGTTGTGTTTGATGAAAAGGATAATGTTCAATGTTTATGAAAAGATTATGAAATAAGACAAGAATTGTGATAATTGGGAATATGTTCATTTCTGTTCCCTGTATGCTATGTTTTTGATAAAAATAATAACAGGTGTACACTGTGCTAAAGAGCTGAGGGGTGGGTTAATATGACCTCACAGTTAATGTATGTGGCCCTCACAGTTCACGTATATCAACGAAAGTTACCAAGTTACAGTGAAATTATTCCAAAACGAGTCATCCTATCAAGTTACATTGAAATCCCTTCATAAATATGGCCTGTAGCCTGTGCTAAAGGTTTTTGGGCTTCGCCCTGCAGCCGTCAGTTTCCCAATTGCATCCAAAGGGGACGTTCTCATCTAGACATTACATGAAGTCAACCTACCAAGTTACAATGAAATCCCTTCATAATTATGACCTGTAGACTGTTCTAAAGGTTTTCAGGCTTCGGGCCCCTGTAGCTGTCACAGTTGCCCAATCGTGTCCAAAAGGGGACATTCTCATCTAGACATTATATGAAGTCAAACCTAGCAAGTTACAATGAAATCCCTTCATAAATATGACCTGTAGACTATGCTAAAGGTTTTTGGGCTTCAGGCTCGGGCAGCCATAATGGTTGAATGATCGCAACCAAAAGGGGACATTCTCATCTGGGCATCATCTGGAGTGATCCTACGAAGGTACAATGAAATCCCTTCATAATTATGACCTGTAGACTGTGCTCAAGATTTTCAGGCTTCGGGCACCTGTAGCCATCACAGTTGACCAATCACGACCAAAAGGGGATGTCATCATCTAGGTATTATATGGAGTCAACCTAACAAGTTGCACTGAAATCCTTCCATAAATACGACCTATAGACTATGCTAAATGTCTTTGGGCTCGGGCAGCCATAAAGACTGAATGATCGCGACCAAAAGGGGATGTTCTCATCTAGACATTATTTGGAGTCATCCTACCAAGCTACAATGAAATCCCTTCATAATTATGACCTGTAGACTGTTCTAAAGGTTTTTGGGCTTTGGGCCCCTGTAGCCGTCACAGTTGCCCAATCATGTCCAAAAGGGGACATTCTCATCTAGTCATTATATGAAGTCAAACCTACCAAGTTACAATGAAATCCCTTCATAAATATGACCTGTAGACTGTGTTAAAGGTTTTCGGGCTTTGGGCTCGGGCAGCCATCATGGTTGAATGATCGCAACCAAAGGGGACAATCTCATCTGGGCATCATCTGGAGTGATCCTGCAAAGTTACAATGAAATCCTTTCATAAATATGACCTGTAGACTGTGCTCAAGGTTTTCGGGCTTCGGGCACCTGTAGCCATCACAGTTTACCAATCATGACCAAAAGGGGATGTCATCATCTAGGCATTATATGGAGTCAACCTAACAGGTTACAATGAAATCCTTCCATAAATATGACCTTTTGCCTATGCTAAAGGTTTTTGGGCTCGGGCACCCATCAAGGCTGAATGATCATGACCAAAATGGGACGTTCTCATCTAGACATTATTTGGAGTCATCCTACCAAGTTACAATGAAATCCCTTCATAAATATGACCTGTAGACTGTGCTAAAGGTTTTTGGGCTTCAGGCTCGGGCAGCCATCATGGTTGAATGATCACAACCAAAGGGGACAGTCTCATCTGGGCATCATCTGGAGTGATCCTATGAAGTTACAATGAAATCCCTTCATAAATATGACCTGTAGACTGTGCTCAAGGTTTTTGGGCTTCGGGCCCCTGTAGCCATCACAGTTGCCCAATCACGTCCAAAAGGGGACTTTCTCATCTAGACATTATATGAAGTCAACCCACCAAGTTACAATGAAATTCCTCAATAAATATGACCTGTAGACTGTGCTAAAGGTTTTTGGGTTTTGGGCTCGGGCAGTCGTCACGGTTGGCAGATCATGCCCAAATGGGGAAATTCTCATCTAGACATCATAAGGAGTCATACCACCAAGTTACAATGAAATCCCTCCACGTTAAACATGACCTACAGACTGTGCTAAAAGTTTTTGGGTTTCGGGCTTGGCCATCACGGTTGATAGATCATGCCCAAAAGGGGATGTTCTCATCTAGGCATTATACAGAGGCATCCTACCAAGTTACAATTAAATCCCTTCATAAATACGACCTGTAGACTGTGCTAATGGTTTTCAGGTTTTGGGCTCTGGCAGCCATACAGGTTGCCCGATCGCGACCAAAAGGGGACGTTCTCATCTAGACATGACCCCTGCATATGAAATTTTGTGACGATCAGACATGAACTGCGGGGTGTAGCCCATGCTAAAGGAAAATGTGAACAGACTCACAGACTAACAGACTTCCACACGTGTGATGGCAATAGCTTATCTTGACTATGTCAAGTTAAGCTAATGACTATCTTTACCACTTTTCCAGTTAAGGTCCTAGTACAGTGGAACCCTGTTAATTGAATAGCTACTTTGTCAATGAAAATTATTCAGTTAACAGGAAAATTCAGTTAACAGATGTTATGTCACTTTCTTGTATTCTAGAGATAAACTTAGCATTTAATCTATTATATCTTGTTTGACAGAGCTCCATGAGCTCTGTCAAACAAGATATAATAGATTAAGTGCCTGTATTGGATGTACTGAGGCCAAATAGGTCTATAAACATAGGAAAACTGGAGAGAGTCAGGGTAATTTTTCAACAGGTTACAAGATTTTTTATTCAATTAACAGGAGTTCACTCTGTTGCCTATATTTAATTCACAGGTCAGATTTGTACTGGAGGTATGGTAAATGGTTTTGTGTTGGGAAATTATATTAAATTAAGTGGACTCCACTGTGTTGGTATGCAGTGCAGTACACCTCAGTGGAGTTGTAGGAAACACCCAAGAAAAATCTCTCTTTTTTGAGTTTTTTTCCATTGCTTGTAATACCAGCTCATGTCATTTATTTAATTATTGAGGTAAGAAAAATAAATAAATGGTTTGGTTCATGTCACAAGTGTCAGAAACATCCAGCCATTTGGGATGTTTCTTTTTAACTAGTAATATTTTTTCTCTCATAATTTTTCTCAGTTTGACCCTTTACTTTTCCCAATGCAAATGCCAAAACTGGTCACCATTATTCACAAAAATTGCCATTCAAATATTATTTATGCACTTTTCTGTCTTAAAAACATAGCTTTTGACCCCTCATTGGAATCAGCTCATTCCAATTAGGGCTCATAACTATGTTTTTAGGCATAAAACAGTCAAAAATCAAATTTTTTTGTCATTTTTTTACAAGTGCCATCTGCTATAATGTAACACCCATATTCATGGTGTACATGTAATAGTAGTCAGGGAAAAGTGTTTGATCAGTGGCTAGAGCACTGGACGTCAAACTGAAAGTCCACAGTTCCGTCACGACTGGAGATGGGCAATGTACCGAAAAACCGAACTTATACTGATATTATTTGATAATGTAAAAACCGAGCTGAACCAATTGTTAAATAACGATACCGTCTTAATTTTCAAATTTTCCTAAATTCATTACTTTAAGTCCCTGTTGAGGTTTGATAACAGTTGAAAGATTCATTTTCATGAAAGAAGTGACTGATTTTCTTTTCAGTTTTGTTAACGCTCAATGGAGTGGCCAACTGTGATGAATTCCCACTAGACTACAACCTGTACTGAAATGGTTAACCGATTAATCGATTAATCAATGATCAACATGTTGATCGATCCAAAAAGTAATTGATTGATTAACCGTTACTTTTGAACTACTATATTATATGGGTTAACAAAGGAACAAACTTGCTCCAAAACAGGTAAACATTGTTACACTGACTCACATCAATTATATGAGACAGAATAAAGCATGAAAGTTACTTGCTGACATCCTTCTTTGTTTGCATGATCATCATACTGAATCAGTAGCAGGAAATGGTCATTCTAAATCATTTACCCATTGTGGGTAGCAGACGATACTTGCAAAATAAATTCATGAATTACTAACAATTTTCAATTTTTGTCTCAAAAACATGGCTTATGACCTCTCATTGGAACAAGCTCAGTGAGCTCGTTCCAATGAGGGGTCATAAGCTGTGTTTTTTAGACAAAAATTGAGAACATAATAAATTTGAATGGAGACTTTTGTATATAGGCCTAGTCGGTTTTGTTTGTTACATTGGGTAAAGGGTTCATGCTGTAAATCATCAACGGTATGGAAATTATTCAGATATCTATTTGGACAAGTGATTAATCGGTTAACCAAGGTTAATCCACGTGATTAATCGATCAAGAAAATCCCTTAACCATTTCAGCTCTACTGTTAAGGCAGCCAAGACCTAACTAGAAATCACTGTCCAGGTGTTTTGTATATTGTCAGCAGGACCTTCTAAAGATGCCATAGTCAGGGCACATGTTCTGAGAGTGCAAAAGCATGAAATAGGTCTTTAAACATTAAGATGCATTTAGAACAAATCACAAAATTACTGTAGATATGATCTGTGGTCATAAAAGAATGTCACTGTTGAGCTCATTGGCAGTGTCATTTATAACATTGTGGTAGAATGATACTACAACTTAATTTGTTTTTTCTGATGTGAATTCCCCTTTGGTACTATCAGCAAATCTCAGTCAAGTTAGATACCGAATACCAAACCGATACGAGATATACCCACTAAAAATACCAAAACCGAACTTAAAATTCCAATACCACCCACCTCTAATTCTGGCCAGCAATAACAGCATTGTGTCCATGGGCAAAACACTTAATCATGACTGCCCACGTGGGGCTGGCCGGAGAAGGGAGGGGGGGGGGGGGGGGCATGGTTGTGCTGTGTACTAAGACATACTGCATGTTGATGGTGCACTTGTCTTCAACCAATGCTAATCCTGCTTATGCTGGGGGAGGGGGGGGGGGGGAGTGCATCATTGTTCTGTGTACTAAGGCATCCTGCATGTCGATGGTGCACTTGCTTTCAACCAGTGCTAATCCTGCTTATGTGGAGTTAGTACATTGGGGAGTCTTACAGTTCTTCAGTACTGCATGGTGGTTCTCTCAGGGTACTCCAACTTTCTCTACCCATAAAACTCTCTGACGTGAGACGACCCTGGCCATCAAAGTGTTGTTAAACCCTAATAAATAAATAAAGTAAAGTCAGGCCTGTAAGTATCTTTAACCCTTTACCTAACATGACACTTGCAAACAGAATTATTGAATAACTAATTTTTTTTATTTTTTGTGTCAAAAACATAGCTTATGACCCCTCATTGTAATGAGCTGAAGGAGCTTGTCCAAATGAGGGGTCGTAAGCTATGTTTTTGAGGCAAAAAGTTGGAAAAAAAATAATGAATACTGAATGGCATTTTTTGTGAATAAAGGGTAAAGGGTTATATATATAAATTTAAATGGCTGGCTATAATTATTTTTGTCAAGTTCTCATAGATTGGACAAGGGCCAGGCACAAAACAATTATGGTACCCAGGACTGACCATTTGATGGGAGCTATAGCTGATCTCCACATTCTATGGCACCTACAAAATCTTTTTAAAGAGAGCTGTAATTGCTCTCCTCAAGAGCTGTAATGGCTCTTCTTAAACTGCCAATTCCCTTATTAACTGGTTAAGAGCTAGAAGCCACTGTCATGGCTCTACTGAAAAGTGCTAGAAGCCAAGTGGCTTTATACTGGATGCATTAGCTTATTGTTTGCTCAGCGGAAGAAGTAAAAAATTTTATATAAAATCGTTTGGTTACAATTTATTGGAGAGTGACTCTGGGCAATAAATTATAACAAAACAATTATTTGTGACGAAATTGTGCTAAACTAAGGTGTATCTTGTGGGTAGCCTGGCATCTTTGAAAAGAAAATTCCTGTGCTTTAAATCACATTTGATAAATAATTTAGCACTTGACCAGTTGAAATGTTGAACATGGCTGGTTTGAAATCCAATCCATGATATTATCACCAATAACATCAGGGTTCAGCCCACATCAGTTGAGTTGAGGGCGGGTTTGTCCAGCATTTTTCATTTCTGCCCCACACTTTGGGTAAAATAGATGCTTTTGACCACTATAAAATCCTCCCAATGTCACATTTAGCACCATATAGCTTATTAAAGTTGGTCTTGAAAGTCCTATTGTCTGACATCCAAAAATGTCTGTCAGAATGCCCAAAGCTATATATCAAATTCAGAAAAAAAATGCCGCTCAGGATCACAGATCCAATGTCGAGTTGTGACCTTGACCTTTGACCTGGCGAGTCCAAGGTCAATAGGGTTCTTCCTCGCACCAAGGCCAACACACCTATGAAATTTCATGACTCTAGGTTGAACCACTATCAAGTTCTCATCCGGAAACCAATTGTTGCGATATACTATGTTCAAGGTCACTGTGACCTTGACCTTTGACCTGGTGAGTCCAACATCAATAGGGTTCTTCCTCGCACCAAGGCCAACATGCCTGTAAAGTTTCATGGCTCTAGGTTGAACCACTATCAAGTTATCATCCGGAAACCAATTGTTGCGATATACTATGTTCAAGGTCACTGTGACCTTGACCTTTGACCTGGTGAGTCCAACATCAATAGGGTTCTTCCTCGCACCAAGGCCAACATACCTATGAAGTTTCATGACTCTAGGTTGAACCACTATCAAGTTATCATCCGGAAACCAATTGTTGCGATATACTATGTTCAAGGTCACTGTGACCTTGACCTTTGACCTGGTGAGTCCAAGATCAATAGGGTTCTTCCTCGCACCAAGGCCAACACACCTATAAAGTTTCATGACTCTAGGTTGAACCACTATCAAGTTATCATCCGGAAACCAATTGTTGCGATATACTATGTGCAAGGTCACTATGACCTTGACCTTTGACCTGGTGAGTCCAAGATCAATAGGGTTCTTCCTCGCACCAAGGCCAACACACCTATGAAGTTTCATGACTCTAGGTTGAACCACTATCAAGTTATCATCCGGAAACCAATTGTTGCGATATACTATGTTAAAGGTCACTGTGACCTTGACCTTTGACGTAGCGAGTCCAAAATCAATAGGGTTCTTCCCCTCACCAAGGCCAATCTACCTGTGAAGTTTCATGAATGTGAGTTGAACCATTATCAAGTTATCATCCGGAAACCAATTGTTTAAGATTTACTATGTTCAAGGTCACTGTGACCTTGACCTTCGACGTAGCATGTCCAAAATCAATAGGGTTCTTCCTCCCACCAAGACCAACCTACGTATGAAGTTTAATGAATGTGAGTTGAACCACTATCAAGTTATCATCCGGAAACCAATTGTTTACGCCCGCCCGCCCGCCCGCCCGCCCGCCCGCTCGACCACCCGCCCACCCCGCCAGCCCACCCACCCGCCCGCCCGCCCGGACACCCCCGCCCGCCCGCCCGCCCGCCCGTTCGCCCACCCGCCCGCCCGCCCACCCGCCCACCATTCACCAAACTATAAGTCGAGTTTGACTTCGTCACAACTCGACTAAAAATCCTTGACGATTTACTTTGAAATATGATGACAACAGGAGAGGGGGGAAAGGAGGTGACACAGTGATCAGAGGGTTCTCATTAGGACTAGCTCCCCCTCCCCCCCTCCCACACCCCCAAGACAATTTTGCAAATTCTGTGCTCAAAGAGCACATCTGGGCATTTGTAGTGAATATAGCCCCAATAATATATTGGAGACCATTTTTGGGCTCTAGGTTGTATGAACGTTGTAATTTGCCAATGTTTTGGTGTTTTGGGGGGAGCGGGGGGCAGTAACCCTTTACCTAATTAATCGCCCACATCCGCCCGCGTAATATGCAAATTCGGCGGTTGAAAAAATATTATTTTTAAAAAAATTTCAACAAAACCCTATCATGTGACCCCTCGTTGGAACAAGCTCATCGAGCTCGTTCCAGTGAGGAGTCACATGATATGGTTTTGTTGAAATTTTTTTTTAAAATTTAAAAAAATGATATTTAAAATAATAAATTTTGATATTGTCTGCGTTGGGTAAAGGGTTAAGCAGCTTCCCATAGCTCCACCACAGGATGACAAGAAATGGTAACATGATGACAAGAAAGTCCAACAAGGGTGATAACTCTTAAGAAATGCTTGGACACAGCTTCTTCTCAATCCCTTTCATGGTATTACACTCAAAAACCTGTATATTAAATTTGGGTAAAATTGGGGCAAAACCAAAATGGATAAAAGGACAGTTCAATGGAAAGATGGATGGAACCCATTCCTATACGCCCTCTCTCTACCTGTCTGGGGATAATAAAATTTGAATGGCATTTCTTTGAAAAAGCACTGGTCAGCAATGGCTGTTATGTTAAATCTTGCAAAAATTTAATAGCATCAGTCAGCCAGCTGTATCAAATTTAATACAGGAAAGCTCTATTTATTTATTCATTTTTTTATTTATTTACTGGAGTTTAAGGTCACTCTCAGTATTATTTATTTATGGGAGTTTAACAACACTTTTGACAGCCAGGGTCACCTCGTGTCAGACAGTTTTAAGGGGGAGGAAGCCAGTGTACCCAGAGAGAACCACTGAGCAATGGCAACCAACTGTCAGACTCCCCAATGTATCAACTCCTCACAAGCAGGGCTAGCATTGATTGAAGATAGGTGCTACCCATCGATGTGCAGTATGCCTTAGTATACAGCACCACCATGCCCCTATGTGGGCAACTGGGACTAAGTGCCTTGCCCAAGGACACAATGCAGTTATACCCCTGGCAGGCATCGAACTGTGGACCTCTCAGTTTGAAGTACAATGCTGTAAACACTCAGCCACCATGCTCCCCACTCTCAGTATTTACGGCTATTTGTTGAATGCAACAGAGTATAAAGTAAAGTTTAATCAAATGCACAGAACTCTCAGCACATATGTTGGTTTACCCAGTCCTTCTGTACTGGTAAAGTCGAACTTATCTATCACAGTAAACAAGCTGAGCTCAAACTCCCAGAGTTCTCACTGGGAAGACGGATGATCTTGAAGCTACTATTGTTTTCTCTTCAAATTGTAGCCTCGTCACATTTTATCAAGAAACTTAGTGCAATGAAGCTTACCTTTTTTGTGTGTTGTTTCACTTGTGAAGGGACGAAAGTGGAGAGATGGGGGGGGGGGGGGGGGGTGTACCTCGTCTACTAAGACACTCACTAAAATTAAGCCCCATAGCACTGATAAAAAATGCAAAAATTTCAACCTGTGAATTTTTCCAAAAATTTAAGAATTTAACCAATTTGATCATGTTTCACAGGGCTCATAAAGCTTGTCAAATAAGATTTAATTTCTTAAATTCCTAGTTGCATTATGGAAAAAATTTGTTGTCTTCCAGTAGTGGCAAGTAACTGTCACACATTACAACTTAATAGACAACCTTGTGCACAATTTAAGCTCCATTTGTATTTCCAAAAACAGATTGAATTTTCATTGTTCGTGTGCCATACACATCAGCACAGTCAGAGTGAGAACACTGTATCACTAGGCTTCCACTACACAACAAGCTATTAATTGAAATTAGAATATGTTATCATTTTTGGACTTCACTGAAGTTCACTCAAAAAACTTTTCCACAATCCATTCCAATGAGGGGCCATAAGCTGAGTTTGAATGCATTTTAAAATAGCATTGGCTAGTTTTAGCAATTATGTTGGGTTAAGAGTTGATATAAATGAGATTTACACTAAGGCTGTACAATGCAGAGGGTTAGTTACTCGGTTAATAATGATTTTTTTCTATCACCAGTAAGTGTGACTAACCCTGTGCAATGCACAGGGTTAGTCACACTTTCTGGTTATCGAAAATTGGTAACTGCCACATCACACATTACGTGAAAATATACACTCACTAAGGCTATGGAATACACTGGGTTAGTCACATAACATAGATAATTTTATTTATAACCAGAAAGAAACGTGTAACTTATCCTGTGCACTGCACAAGTTATATTTATTCATTTATTGGTGTTTAAGGTCACTTACTTATGCACAATGGCTAATCATGACTGTGACAGTTTTATGGGTGGAGGAAGCTGGAGTACCCGGAGAGAACCACAGAGCAACGACGAGCAACTGCCAGCTCCCCAACATCGTAACTCTGCACTGCAGCACAGGCAGGGTTAGATTGGTTGAAGACATGTGCACCATCGACGTGCAGTACGCCTTAGTACACGGCGTCATTGTGCCCCCATGTGGACAATCAGGGTTAAGTGCCTTGCCCAAGGACACAACGCGGAAGACCGAATCGATCGCTTAGACGGTCACCCATCCGAGGAGTAACCGGGGCTTGACATTGCTTAACTTCAGTGATTTGGCAAGAATCGGTTACTGCAACACCACCGCGCCCCACTGCACAAGTCAGTTGGTGAGCTAACATACACTGACTAGCCTTAAGCATCACACATGAATAGTTGATAGGTTTCCATATCACACTACATTAAAACAAGCCTGAATATAAGCAACCTGTCGTTTGCAAAATGAGGCCCCCAGAGGGTGAATTTGCTGATGCTATCTCATACAGAGGGCCAATTTATCCTCTAGGTACATCTTTCTGTTTTGCCTTGAGACCTTGATTCAGACTGAGGTTCACAGAGGGTAAATTTTGTGACGCTACCCTGCTGTGCAGGGTAGCATCACCAAATTCACCCTCTGGGGACCTCATTTTGCAGATGACAGTCTGCTTATTTTCAGGCTGGCATGAAAATATACACTGACTACGGCTGTAAAAATGCACAGGGTTAGTTGGTTATATTTTCTATAGGGTGCAGGATTTAACGAACTAATGGAAATACTTGTAATGGACTGTAAAAAAAATTTTAAAAGTGAATTCCAAAAATGAAAACATATTCTTTTTTCAGTTAATAGCCTGTCTACAATGAGTAGGAAGTTTCTTGTTCAAGAACACACAATACAGGTAGAGTGTGTGTGTGTGCAGGGAGGGGGGGGGGGGAGGGGGGGATTGGCAGGGGTGGTACATTCCAGGGTTTAATAGATTGTCATTCACACATTGGGGGGTTAAAATACATGCTCCCTACTCATTGTGAAGTGTTCAGGCACTGACATACAGTGGAACCCTGTTAACTAGCTGAGTGCTAGCAGCCACTATCATGGCTCCAATGAAAAGTGTTGAAAGCCACTTTTGTGGCTTAACACGGTTTGCATAGGCTTGTTGTTTTAGCAGTAGAAAATAAATATTTATATAAAACTAATTTGTTATAATTTATTGGAGAGTGCCAATGGGCCCTCTCCAAATAAAATGAAATAAAACATTTGTTCATGAACAAAATCTTGCTAAACTAAGGTTTCACTTGCTGATTGCATGGCTTCTTTGAAAAACAAAAATACTCACATTTCAAATCACCTTTGAAAAATAATTTAGAACTCAACCAGTTAATTGCATAACCACTTTTCCTGTGAATAACATTCAGTTAACAGGAAAATGGCCATTTTCCTATATTCTGGTTTTAAAATGAGCATTTATTCTATTAAATCTTGACAGAACTGATGGAGCTCAGTCAAACAAGATTTAAAAGATTCAATTATTGTATTGAATATTCACGACAAAGAGATTTATTTATTTATTTATTTATTTATTTATTTATTTATTTATTTATTTATTCATTTATTTATTTGGTTTAACTGGTAGAGTGCTAAATTTGATTGGGTTGTCAAAAGTTATGCACATGTCTTGGCCTTGCTACAATTTAACCCCCTGCACACCGATGTCAAAATATTCAGGTTTGAAGTAGCCATTTTCCCCATAATCCAACTGGGAATTTAACCCTTTACCTAGCATAGTGGCCAAAACCGGCCAGCGCTATTCTCAAAAATCGCCAATTAATTTTCATTATTTTTTTCATTTTTTGTCTCAAAAACATACGTTATGACCCCTCGTTGGAACAAGCTCGTTCGAACGAGGGGTCATAACCTATGTTTTTGAGACAAAAAATGAAAAAAAATTAGTTATTCAAGAATTATTTTTGCAAGTGTCGTCTGCTTTTCAGGTTAGGTAAAGGGTTAACCAATTCAATCTTGTTTGATAGAGATCATTGAGCTCTGTCAAACAAGATTGAATTGGTTAAATTTCTAGTTGCATTATGGGAAATATTTGCATCCTGAACTTTAGATATTTCGACATCAGTGTGCAGGGGGGTTAAGGGGATGTGCCAATAGACACTCTCTAATAAATTATAACAAGGCAAACCCTTTCAGA
Source organism: Pictodentalium vernedei (assembly GCA_031216915.1). Classification (NCBI taxonomy): domain Eukaryota; kingdom Metazoa; phylum Mollusca; class Scaphopoda; order Dentaliida; family Dentaliidae; genus Pictodentalium; species Pictodentalium vernedei. Next base: position 53,625,248 of record CM062293.1, read on the forward strand.
CCAAATAATTATAATTTATCTTCAAACATAATAGGAAGAACATCCATTGAATTTGAGGCTGTTAAGTCGTGGTACCTGCCATTCAGAATAAAGCCCAAACATGGGCTTCCTCCACCCTACTAGTTAACGATGTTTTCAACAGCTAGGAGCACCTTGTGTCAGACAATTTTATAGGCGGAGGAAGCCAGAGGACCTGTAGAGAACCACCAGGAAACTGTCAGCCTCCCCAACGTACTAGTAGAAATTCCACACAAGTAGACTTAGCATTGGTTGAAAGCAAGTGCACCATCAACATGCAATATGCCTTGGTATACAGTTTGGCTATCTTGCCAAAGGACATGATGCAGTTACCACAGGCTAGAATCAAATCATGGACCTTCCGGTCTGAAGTTCAAAGCTCTAACCACAGTCCCAACACTTTCAATTCTTTGACATATTGCAAGATTTTTTTTATTAAATTAACAGGACTTTTTTCAATGACCTATATGCAATTAACAGGTTAAATTTGCACTGAATGTATGGCTTTGTGTTGTATTATTATTATATTTAAATTATATTCAATTAAGAGGGTTATTCAATAAAGGGATATCCAACTGAGTAGGCTAGTCTGTAGTAAAAATACCCAATTGAAGAGACCATCTACTAGGGTTTCCAAGCTCTTTACAGCCATCTGGTTTAGGGGTACCACTTCCGTACATGTTATACTTGGCAGATCCACAATTTCCCAAATGGTATAAAACATTGAAACTGTTTCTTCCAAAAAGTTTCATTTGGTGAAGGATTCGCCTCCCCTTCAGAATCAATTTGTGTGGTTTCAGTAGATGCCTCTTCCTTTGATGTTTATATTTACCCCCCCCCCAGATACTCGTAGTCACCTGTCTCTCCTACACTAAGCAGTTTGCTGCTACCTTCCAGAATACAGAACTCCCCCACTCTCCACTTTCGAGTGGGGTCTACTTTGTGGCCCACAGGTATAACTTTGCTCTTGCTCTAATTTAGTTTGAGTCTCCATTCCGTATACTGGAATCACCTTGCCCATCTGTCTGTCCATCCACCTGTTGACATAATTTTGTCTGGAGATTTTCTCAGACATTTATGGACCAATCTCCTCGAAACTTGGTATGAATGTTCACCACCACGGGAATCTGTGCACCAGTGATTATAGTTCTGGTAAGATGATTTTTTACAGAATTATGCCCCTTTTCGTCTTGAAAAAGCAGATCTAGAATCTTGTCTGAAGATTTTCTCAGATATTTATGGGGGGGAATCCTTTGAAACTTTGTATGGATGTGTAGTAATATAAGTCAGAGAGCACTGTGGTCGATTCAAGACGTTAACATTGCATTATTATTATTACTATTACTTCCAAGGGAAAGTTTTGATTGGACTTTTTTTGCCAGAGTTGTGCCCCTTTTCGTCTTAGTATAATCATGTCCGTGGGGTATGGACAGGCCCATCTGGAACAGTCACACCTCTATTTTATTTATTTGTGTTTAACCTTTTACCCAATGCAGACGATATCAAAATTTATTATTTGAAATATCATGTTTTTAAATTTTTAAAAAAATTTCAACAAAACCATATCATGTGACCCCTCATTGGAATGAGCTCAGTGAGCTCATTCCAATGAGGGGTCACATGATATGATTTTTGTTGAAATATTTTGTAAAATTTAATTTTTTCAACTGCTCAATTTGCATATTATCCAGACAGATACAGGCGATTCGTTAGGTAAAGGGTTAAGGGCACATACTTTGGCACAATGGCTAATAGTAACCGCAACATGGAGGTAAAGTCAAGTCCAACCGATCATTTACATCCATGTTGCCCATTTTAGAGGACTTCCACCCCAGGCATCAGTGACCGGGTCCTATTTTACCAGTAAAACAGAGCTTGTTTACCACAGTAAACAAGCACTGCTTTACTTTCCGGGGTTCCCATAGGGGTGTATCCCAGTTAAACTGCTACCTATGAAATCTAATGATCCTTTTCATTGCAAATATATGTCAAGACCATGCTTTTGAGAAGAATTTTCTGAGGAAGTATAATGTTTGCTTCTAGTATTTTTCAGTATGTGGCAAATAGATTAAAAGTTCCAGACAGCGAGCCAGTCAATATAATTCAGCTTGTCTGAAGCAATGACTATGAGATGACATGGAGATGAGACTGATACCAGCAGTGTGACAACAGTTCATTGATGGTTGCTTGTAAATCTGAGAGAGCTTTCTTGAAAATGTGGGTTGTTTTGTTTATGCAGCTAGAAACAGAAGACTATTACTGATAGAAAACACAAAACATGACTCAGTGACATGGTCAACTTGGAGTAGAACTTCACTGGTGGCAGATTTCAGTCATTATGTGAAAACATCACTCAGTGTATATTGTGGCGAGCTGGGGGTAACCAGAAGAAGGAAGGGGTGCCCCAGTGTTATACAAGGGAGTTGCACCCTCCCCAAGACAATTCAGTAAAATAGAAGGTCATTGTGGCAATCTGGTGGATTTTTCGAAGAAGCTTTCACTGTCTTGTTTGCATTGCACGGTATTCTCTGTGATAACACATAGACCATCTGTTATCTAGAATAATGCTGGGTCCCCTAGTCTCAGTGCTTGCGAACAAATTTTGAGGTACAAAGTATAGGTGAGGAGCTGGGCGCACCCATCCCTTTCCCACATCCACCCACAAGCATTGGGATGCAACATGTACAGTTATTTATTCTCCCTTTTATTAATTTTCTGAATATGTTTGAAATGAGGATAATTGACATTTTTCATTTATGAATGTAACCTTGGAATAAATTCTGTTTAACCCTTTACCTAACGTAACGGCCAAAACCAGCCAGCGCTATTCTCAAAAATCGCCTATTAATTTTCATTATTTTTTCCATTTTTTGTCTCAAAAACATAGGTTATGACCACTTGTTGGAATGAGCTCGTCGAGCTCGTTCCAATGAGGGGTCATAATAACGTATGTTTTTGAGACAAAAAATGAAAAAAATTAGTTATTCAAGAATTATTTTTGCAAGTGTTGTCTGCTTTTCAGGTTAGGTAAAGGGTTAACCCCTTACTAATGCTCACAATATCAAAATTTATTATTTCCATTATTGTTTTTTTTTTCATTTTTCAAAATTGTCAACCAAACTATATTGTGAGCTCTCAATGGAACGAGCTCAACGAGCTTGATCCTATGAGGGATCACATGATATAGTTCTGTTGAACATTTTGGAAATTTTTTTTTTTTTTTTCAACTACTGCAATTTCAAAATGATGCAGGCAGATGTGGCTGATTTGTTGTGTAAAGGGTTAATAATTAAGTGTAATATCAATATTTTTGTCAAAATGTTGATGTTATAAAGCTATTACAGTGGTGTCCACTTAATTGGATATCTCTTAATTGTATAATTGTATATCCCTGTTAATTGAATATAATTTTCAAACACAAAACCATTTACCGTACCTTCAGTACAAATTTGATCTGTTAATTGCATATGGGTTGTAGAGTAAACTCCTGTTAATTGTATATAAATTTTTGTAATATGTCGAAAAAATTACTGTGACAAACACCATATTCCCCTTATTTATCAACCTTTTTGGCCTCACTACATCCAATACAGGCATTTATTCTATTATATCTTGTTTGACAGAGCTCTATGAGCTCTGTCAAACAAGATATAATAATAAATGCTCAGTTTACCCAGAACACAGGAAACTGACCAAATCCCTGTTAATTGTATACTCCTGTTAATTGAATAATTTTCACTGGCAAAATTGATATTCAATTAAGAGGATTCTACTGTATATTCTGCTGAGCTTGTAATACTGAAGGTGATAGATGTCATATTTTGATGTATTTGTTGACTATGATAGGTATTTTTGTTATTTCTATGTACATGCTGATGATGAGAAATGTCATATTTTGACATATTTGTTGAGCTTAGGGACCTGCAAATTGCCAATTTTGATTGAATTGAATTGGTAAAAATGAATTGAATTTCAAATCAAATTTTGAACCGAACTTCCAATCGAATCACAGTTAATGGATACGTCGTCAAAAGAAAAGTTTTTTTTCTAAAATAATACCCTCGATTATGAAAAGTCACATAGTTTTGTAGAGTGCATTGTTCGCCTCAACACTTCCCACTCAAAAAACTGAGTTATAAACCAATATACTAGCTACTGATTGAAACTATTCAAATTATTGACTTTGTAGCTTCAAAACTGCAGCAATACACACTTTTAAAGGAACCTGGCTAATAGGGTGGATACCTCACTTTTAACACGTTTTCTCAGAAAGAAAAACTTGTTTTAAATCGGATCCACTCAATTCTGGTGGCGAAGCCATTTGTTTTAAATAAAAATGCAAAATTTCTAAACCGAAACGATAATTCAACACTGTTTATATAATAATAGGGGTATTCTTTTAGAAAATCATTGCTTTTGACGATGTATCCAGTGACTGTGATCGAACAGAACAATACTCAATATAAAATAATGCGATCATGTTGTGGAACAAATCATTTTTTGAAGATGAAAAGCTGAATAACTTTTCAAAATTCAAAACTTAAAAATTTACATAAATGGTCACTGGTTATAATGCACAATAAGTTGAAATGAACAGTTGTAGAAGTAACAGTGTTTGTAGCGATGTAGATACAACTGTTATACAGTTGTAGCTACATTGCTACAAACATTTTTACTGCTACAAGTCAGTTACGTTTCTACTCTGAACTGTCACAGACTTATGGCTGAAGTATATTCAAAAATATTTGAATTACCGATTTAAAATAATAAGAGACGTTATATTTTGATATATTTGTTGAACTGTATGAGGGATATTTTTGTTAATTCTATTTAACTCTTAGAAGCCGGGGAATCAGAATGAATTTATTGAACATGACATACCGTGAAAAATTTACAGTAAAGCAGGTGCTTCTAGTCAAGTGTCGTCTGCCTATTCAGGCAGACAACACTTGACTAGAAGCACCTGCTCAGTGTTTAATTCTCCTCCAGCCCAAAGATAGCCAAACCATCATAGCCAGATTACCTGCCGTATTACAACTCAGGCAAGAAAACTCGACACCTGGCTTCTAAGAGTTAAAATAATAAGAGATGTTATATTTTGATATATATTTGTTGAACTGTTTTAGGGATATTTTTGTTAATTCTATTTACAATAATAAGTGATGTTATATTTTGATGTATTTGGTGAACTGTATGAGGGCTATTTTGTTATTTCTTAAGACGTACATGCCAAAGATGAGAGATGATATATTTTTGATGTATTGGTTGAACTGTATAAGGAATTTTTTTTGTTATTTGTATGCTAAAGATGAAAGATGTTATATTTTGGTATATTTGTTGAACTGTATCCTGTATCAGGGATATTTTTATTTTTTTATTTCTATGTGTATGCTGAAGGTAAGAGATGTTATATTTTGATGTATTTGTTGAACTGTTAAAGGAATATTTTTGTTATTTCTATGTACATGCTGACGATGAGAGATGTTATATTTTGATGTATTTGTTTAACTGTATAAGAGTGTTTTTGTTATTTCTGTGTACAAAAATCAGAGATGTTTTATTTTGATATATTTGTAAACTGTTGTTATATACTGATGTACTTCTTGAACTGTACATGTAGAAGGGAGGTGTTTTTGTTATTTCTATTATACATGTAGATAGGTGATGTTATATTTTGATGTATTTCAATTGTTGAACTGTACATGTAGAAGGGAGTTTTTTTTGTTATTTCTATGTACATGTAGATGGGTGATGTTATATTTTGATGTATTTGTTGAACTGTACATGTAGAAGGGAGATGTTTTTGTTATTTCTGTGTTCATGTAGATAAGAGATGTTATATTTTGATGTATTTGTTGAACTGTACATGTAGAAGGGAGATGTTTTTGTTATTTCTGTGTTCATGTAGATACGAGATGTTATATTTTGATGTATTTGTTGAACTGTACATGTAGAAGGGAGATGTTTTTGTTATTTCTGTGTTCATGTAGATAAGAGATGTTATATTTTGATGTATTTGTTGAACTGTACATGTAGAAGGGAGGTGTTTTTGTTATTTCTATGTTCATGTAGATGGGCGATGTTATATTTTGATGTATTTGTTGAACTGTACATGTAGAAGGGAGGTTTTTTTGTTATTTTTATGTACATGTAGATGGGTGATGTTATATTTTGATGTATTTGTTGAACTGTACATGTAGAAGGGAGTTTTTTTTGTTATTTCTATGTACATGTAGATGGGTGATGTTATATTTTGATGTATTTGTTGAACTGTACATGTAGAAGGGAGTTTTTTTGTTATTTTTATGCACATGTAGATGGGTGATGTTATATTTTGATGTATTTGTTGAACTGTACATGTAGAAGGGAGTTTTTTTTGTTATTTCTTTGTACATGTAGATGGGTGATGTTATATTTTGATGTATTTGTTGAACTGTACATGTAGAAGGGAGTTTTTTTTGTTATTTCTAGGTACAAGTAGATGGGTGATGTTATATTTTGATGTATTTGTTGAACTGTACATGTAGAAGGGAGTTGTTTTTGTTATTTCTATGTAGATGGGTGATGTTATATTTTGATGTATTTGTTGAACTGTACATGTAGAAGGGAGGTTTTTTTGTTATTTTTATGTACATGTAGATGGGTGATGTTATATTTTGATGTATTTGTTGAACTGTACATATAGAAGGGAGTTGGTTTTGTTATTTCTATGTACATGTAGATGGGTGATGTTATATTTTGATGTATTTGTTGAACTGTACATGTAGAAGGGAGGTTTTTTTGTTATTTTTATGTACATGTAGATGGGTGATGTTATATTTTGATGTATTTGTTGAACTGTACATGTAGAAGGGAGGTTTTTTTTGTTATTTCTATGTACATGTAGATGAGAGATGTTATATTTTGATGTATTTGTTGAACTGTGTTTGATGTATTTGTTGAACTGTACGTGTAAAAGGGAGTTTTTTTTGTTATTTCTATGAACATGTAGATAAGAGATGTTAAATTTTGATGTATTCGTTGAACTGCACATGTAGAAGGGAGATGTTTTTGTTATTTCTGTGTTCATGTAGATAAGAGATGTTATATTTTGATGTATTTGTTGAACTGTACATGTAGAAGGGAGATGTTTTTGTTATTTCTGTGTTCATGTAGATAAGAGATGTTATATTTTGATGTATTTGTTGAACTGTACATGTAGAAGGGAGATGTTTTTGTTATTTCTGTGTTCATGTAGATACGAGATGTTATATTTTGATGTATTTGTTGAACTGTACATGTAGAAGGGAGATGTTTTTGTTATTTCTGTGTTCATGTAGATAAGAGATGTTATATTTTGATGTATTTGTTGAACTGTACATGTAGAAGGGAGGTGTTTTTGTTATTTCTATGTTCATGTAGATGGGCGATGTTATATTTTGATGTATTTGTTGAACTGTACATGTAGAAGGGAGGTTTTTTTGTTATTTTTATGTACATGTAGATGGGTGATGTTATATTTTGATGTATTTGTTGAACTGTACATGTAGAAGGGAGGTTTTTTTGTTATTTTTATGTACATGTAGATGGGTGATGTTATATTTTGATGTATTTGTTGAACTGTACATGTAGAAGGGAGGTTTTTTTGTTATTTCTATGTACATGTAGATGAGAGATGTTATATTTTGATGTATTTGTTGAACTGTGTTTGATGTATTTGTTGAACTGTACGTGTAAAAGGGAGTTTTTTTTGTTATTTCTATGAACATGTAGATAAGAGATGTTAAATTTTGATGTATTCGTTGAACTGCACATGTAGAAGGGAGATGTTTTTGTTATTTCTGTGTTCATGTAGATAAGAGATGTTATATTTTGATGTATTTGTTGAACTGTACATGTAGAAGGGAGATGTTTTTGTTATTTCTGTGTTCATGTAGATAAGAGATGTTATATTTTGATGTATTTGTTGAACTGTACATGTAGAAGGGAGATGTTTTTGTTATTTCTGTGTTCATGTAGATACGAGATGTTATATTTTGATGTATTTGTTGAACTGTACATGTAGAAGGGAGATGTTTTTGTTATTTCTGTGTTCATGTAGATAAGAGATGTTATATTTTGATGTATTTGTTGAACTGTACATGTAGAAGGGAGGTGTTTTTGTTATTTCTATGTTCATGTAGATGGGCGATGTTATATTTTGATGTATTTGTTGAACTGTACATGTAGAAGGGAGATGTTTTTGTTATTTCTGTGTTCATGTAGATAAGAGATGTTATATTTTGATGTATTTGTTGAACTGTACATGTAGAAGGGAGATGTTTTTGTTATTTCTGTGATCATGTAGATAAGAGATGTTATATTTTGATGTATTTGTTGAACTGTACATGTAGAAGGGAGATGTTTTTGTTATTTCTGTGTTCATGTAGATAAGAGATGTTATATTTTGATGTATTTGTTGAACTGTACATGTAGAAGGGAGATGTTTTTGTTATTTCTGTGTTCATGTAGATAAGAGATGTTATATTTTGATGTATTTGTTGAACTGTACATGTAGAAGGGAGGTGTTTTTGTTATTTCTATGTTCATGTAGATGGGCGATGTTATATTTTGATGTATTTGTTGAACTGTACATGTAGAAGGGAGATGTTTTTGTTATTTCTGTGTTCATGTAGATAAGAGATGTTATATTTTGATGTATTTGTTGAACTGTACATGTAGAAGAGAGTTTTTTGTTATTTCTATGTACATGTAGATGAGTGATGTTATATTTTGATGTATTTGTTAACCTGTACATGTAGAAGGGATTTATTTATTTATTGGGGTTTAATGCCACTTTCAACTGCCTGGGTCGCCTCGTGTCAGAGAGTTTTAAGGGTGGAAAAAGCCTGAGTGCCCAGAGAGAACCACCAAGCAATGGTGAGCAACTGTCAGACTCCCCAATGTACTAACTAGCATTGGTTGAAGACAAGTGCATCATTGACATGCAGTATGTCTTAGTACACAATGCCACCATGCCCCCAGATGGGCCATTGGGATTAAGTTTCTTGCCTAGGACACAACGTGGTTGCCACAGGTGGAACCACTCTGCTTACAGCCTGCATCTCTAACTGCTGAGCCACATGGCTCCCATTATTTCTATGTACATGTTTTAGACGAGAGATGTTATATTTTGATGTATTTGTTGAACTGTATATGTAGAAGGGAGTTTTTGTGTTATTTCTAGATACATGCTTGAGTCTATATACATGCTGAAGGTGAGAGATATTATATTGTGATGTATTTTTGTTGAACTGTACAAGATATTTTTTTTTTACTTATTTTTTTAGTTATTTCTATTTACCTGATGACAATGTATACCTTTAAAATAATTGCATCAGAGCTTGATGTGGAATAATCAGTTAAGGTATCTTTTTATGACAAAGTTAACATTCTCAAGGACTTATTATCAGCTTCTAGGAAAGAAAAATATTTGTGCCAAAAATCATTCCTTAGAGTTTATTCATTTATTTATTTATTTATTTATTTATTTATTTATGCAAGGTTTTGAAAAGCAGATTCTTTTTTCAAATTGAGCATAAGTTATAATACACTTGTGTAGTACATGTAATGTTTTAGACAGAAAAGTGTTTTGGCATAATATAACAAACTAGTTTAACTTCAGTCAATATACACATTTCAGGTTATTGGCTGGTCCATAAACTGTCATATGGCAAGCAGTCTAGTGCAGTATATGTTAAATTTGTATTTTCTCTTTTTGTGTGTTCTTAGTTTTTACTGGTCAATTTTTGAGAATAGCGCTGTATGTTATGTTAGGTAAAGGGTTAAATAATATAATTATTGTTAATGAAAAGTAATAGAGTAATCGCTTGACTGGACTGGTTACATGAAATAATTCATTTGAGGCAAGGGACTATATTGTAAAACACTTGTGCGCATTCGTGCACTCGTGTTTGTACAACGTCTCATGAATTATTTCACGTAACCAATCCAGTCAAGCAATTACTCTCTATTTAATGACATTTTTAACAGCCATGGTCAACTTTTGTTGGGACAGTTTTATGGGTGGAGGGAACTGGAGTACTCAGAGAGATCCAACGAGCAGCAAAGAGCAACTGTCAGACTCCCCAACATACTAACTCCACACAAGCAGTGTTAGCATTGGTTGAAGACAAGGGCACCATTAACTGGTAGAGTGCTAAATTTTATTTGGCCACCAAAATCTTCTCACATGTCTTTGCCTTGTTACAATTTATAGGAGAGTGCCCACAGGCACTCTCCTATAAATTGTAACAAGGCAAATCTTAACAGACTGAATAATATCACTTCAAAGATAATATGATACACAGCCACTGAATTTGAAGCCTTTAAGTTGCAGGACCTGCACTTCAGAATAAAGCCAAAATATGGGCTTCCAGCACTCTACCAGTTAATGTATTTATTTATTGGTGTTTTAAGGTCACATACTTATGCACAATGGCTAATCGTGACCGTGATAGTTTTACGGGTGGAGGAAGCCGGAGTACCCGGAGAGAACCACGAGCAACGACAGCAGCTGTCAGCTCTCCAACATCGTAACTCTGAACTCTGCACCGCAGCACAGGCAGGGTTAGATTGGTTGAAGACATGCGCACCATTGACGTGCAGTACGCCTCAGTACACAGCGTCATCGTGCCCCCATGTAGGCAATCGGGGTGAAGTGTCTTGCCCAAGGACACAACGCGGTTGCCGCAGGTGGGATTCGAACCGAGGACGTCTCGGCTTGCAGCCTGCACCTCTATCAACTGAGCCACCGCGCCCCCACCAGTTAATGTGAAGTAAGCCTTAGTACTCAATGCTACAGTGCCCCCCACATGAGCAATAGGGATTTAGTGCCTCACCACAATGCAGTTACAAATGTTGAAACTGATCTTTTGGTTTGTAGTCCAGTGTCGTAATCACTGTGCCACTGCATTTCCCCAACTTTGCTGTAAATTGTATTCTTTAGGATATCATTCAAGAGGTCAGGCCTAGGGATAAAGGCTTTTACACACCGGAGATGAGGAAAGTGTTGTGCATGATGTGACCAAGTGCAGTGGAACCCTGTTAACCATTTACCTAACGAATCGCACACATCCGCCCGCATAATATGCAAATCGAGCAGGTGAAAAAATAAAAAAATTCAAAATATTTCAACAAAACCATATCATGTGACCCCTCATTGGAACGAGCTCATTGAGCTCATTCCAATGAGGGGTCACATGATATGGTTTTGTTGAAATTTTTTGAAAAATTTAAAAAAATTATATTTAAAATAATAACTTTTGATATCATCTGCGTTGTGTAAAGGGTTAACTGAATAGCCACTTTAGGTCTAAAAAAGTAAAAAATCTGTTTCTCAAGCCCGCCCACAAGGTCATTTTGGCTTCTGCATGCTCTCTTTTTATAACAAATGCAAACTTGAAAAAATTACATTAAATGGTTTATGTCTGATATTTTTCCTCAGTTAATAAAATTGACAAATCTGTCCCTTGAGTACAACAAGGCTTTGCAATGCTTTAGCATTGCAAAGCTTTCTTGCACACCACACAAGGATTGAAATACACCACCACCCATGCTATTGTGTAGATTATGAGGTCTAAAACATAAAACAAACCAAGAAGTTGAACTTTTTATGGCAAAGAAATAATTAAAGAAATAAAAAATAAAATACAAAAATGCCTGCCCACATACAATTTTACAAAAAATGGCCTGAGAAACAGAAGATCTACTTTGTGGGCCCTTCCTGAAATTTCTCTTCGAAGAATGCAAACAATTATGCAGCTTTGAGAGAATATACCATCCCGACACCATAGTTAGTGGGAATACAGCAGAAATCTAGAAAAATACAAATTCTACAAATACATGAAGAATGTTACTAAGGTAACACATGCCCCCCCCCCCAACCCTTGTGACCTTCACCTTGCAGATGCAGCGGAAAATATTATATGCGACACACCTTCTGACTATCCTTAACATTTGTAAAAAGTTTAACAATTGTACTATGATTCGTTTCTGAGTTATGGCTGAGACACGAATATTGACCAATTTTTAGTGTGACCCTGAAATGTGACCTTGACCTTGAAGGTATGAACCTGGCTATGGTGTGTGACACATCCTCCAATGGTCCTTTATAATTGTGTGAAGATTGATGACTGTGGCCTTAACCGTTTTCGAGTTATTGGCTCAGACACACACACACACACACACACACAGTCTTGTTTTCCCTACATACCGAGGTACCCCATTGTCTGTCCTTTGTGTGGACTAACGGTTTCAACCTCGTTTTGCCGGTACAGTTCTGGGAAAACAACCGAGGTAAAGGGTTTCTTTTGTCTTTTGTACCTCGGTAAGGCGAAACACGCAAACTCTTTTGTCTAGTTACGTCGTCAAGTTGGTAAGACAAACGCACACACACACACACACACACGGACGGACGGACTGATGGATGGACAGACAGACACATGCACACTTCAATCACTATATGCCACCCAACCAAAGTCGGGGGGCATAAAAAAGAATAAAAAAAATCACTCCATTTTTAGACCTTTTTTTAATGTAAAAACTGTTTGATTTCATTCAAAAACAGCACATCTTTTTTATATACAATAGCACCACTATGAAATTGATAATGATAATTAATAGTAATGATAAAGATGAGAGACAAGATTCACACAAACAGAACAGCTGCAGATACATGGGAGCCAGTTAACCCTTTACCCAATGAATCAGCCACATCCGCCCACGTAATATGCAAATTCAGCAGTTGAAAAAATATTATTTTAAAAAAAATTTCAACAAAACCATATCATGTGAAAAAAATTTCAAGAAAACCATATCATGTGATCCCTAGTTGGAACGAGCTCATCGAGCTCGTTCCAACAAGGGGTCACATGATATGGTTTTGTTGAAATTTTTTTTAAATTTGAAAAAATGATATTTAAAATAATAAATTTTGATACCGTCTGCATTGGGTAAAGGATTAAAGAGGGAGAGGGGTAGGAGACCTCCACGCCCCAAACAAGACAACTGTTGGGAGAATTTTCAGGTTTGTCACAATATTTTAGGTCTGTAGTCATTGCAGATGTATGTAAAGTAGAAATGGACAAAGATAAGTGCCAGTTTGAATCAAGGATATTATGTCTTTTATACATCCATTTAAAACTTTTCCCAAGTAAGATTAGGATACAGGATACATCCAGGGACATTGCTGGAGGAGCTCAGTTCCTGGGATGTTCCCTGACTAAATGTCCAAGTGTACCTTCCACTCTACAACCTCCTAACTGCCAAACATCCAAAAACCATTTGCAACTACCACTAGGGCTGGTGGTGGGGGTAGGGTTACCTACCCCCTTATTGGGGAGGTTTACCCCCCCCCCCCCCCCCCTCCATCGGGGTATGCGCAATTAGCCGAATTCGTCAGGGAGATAGAATTATGGAACCACCATAATCATAATAATCCCAAAGACCTGATACAATGGGCATATAATCACTGTGGCATAGGCAAGAGTTAAATACACTGTGCGAGTTCTATTTTAGGCAGATACCAGAAATTTTCTGCAAAATTACTGGTCGACACATCTAGTCTCTGTTGTGACATCGTACTTATTAAATTTCTGGAACAAGGGTATCAAAAACAGGTGTCATGGCGATCGCCATGACACCTGTTTTTGATACCATAGTACCACTGATCATAAATTGTTTTTTGCATTTCGTTTTGACTCTTTCAAAGCCTCTGGAGGCCCAGATAAGACAATTTTTTCAATTAAAACAAAACATTTTCTCTCCGAGCTCAACCATTGCCAGTCAGGGGATTCTCTGACCCCTGTCAGGGATCATAGCCCACACATGAGGGAAATCCTGGTGCCACCCCTGACTACCACCCCCACCAACATTGAGTTAAACTTTTCCAACTACTACCTGTGAATTTCCATTTGGTGAAGAAATCTGAATGCACCCTCTCTCTCCTCTTGCTTGTAACATATAATGATGATCTTGGGATCCCTACATCAGATCTGAAACTGTTATCCTGTAAAATGCATTTTGCATAGACATAAATATTGTTTAATTTAAATTTCTTGATATGTACATTTTCACATATTTATCACCAGTGTGACGATATATAAATTATACTTTGTCATAAGAGCAATCTCTTGCAAGTTTCGCTTTTATAGCAAACTTAAATTTCTTGATATGTACATTTTCACATATTGGACACCAGCGTGACGTTATAAATTCTACTTTGTCACCAAAGCAATCTCTTGCAAGATTCACATTTACATCAAACTACATGCAATGAAAATAAAACAAACATTTACAGAGGTTTTTTTTTTTTTGGGGGGGGGGGGGGGGGGGGGGGGAAGGGGGGTGTAGCTTAATATGACTGCAAGGTCAAAGACAGATTTTTTTCTCTAAATTTTGCTCATAGATGCAAGACAAGCAGCTTAACAAAATTGGGACTTGGCCTTTAACCATTAACTGGTTGAGCGCTAAATTATTTTTGGTCATCAAAATTAGTTCACATATATTTGTCTTGTTATAATTTATGGGAGAGTGCCTATAGGCACTCTCCCATAAATTATAACAGAGCAAATAAATGCAGGCAAAATTAGTTCACATCAAAGATAACATGAAGCACACTCACTGAGTATGATGCTTTTTAGCAGAGGTACCTGTACTTCAGAATAAAGCCCAAATATGGGCTTCCAGCACTCTACCAGTTAAGGGCCTGGAGATTTTTAAACATTTTCGCTATACTTTGAAATTCTACCACCTGTGGCTTTGCAGTTGTTTCTAGTCAAGTCTGACTGCCTACAGAAACAGCCAAGACTTGCCTAGAAACAAATGATAAGGTACTTAGAAAACAAGTTTTGAGTTCACCCACACAATACATGTTGGGGCACCAGTTTCTTTGCATTAAAAAGTTATCAAAGTCAGAATTAGGCCCAAATGGTTAAACTCTAGTAAATTTATATAATAAATAAGGGTTTTTTAAGCTATGGTTGTACTTACCAGAATACTACAGTACTCACAAATTCTAAATTATTTAACAACTGATTAATTTTCGCAGTAAAAGTTTGCGAGAGTCGGTTGTTCGTGATTAAGCCTTTTTTGAAACTGCCATCTTGGCTTTTAATCTAGGTAAGGTCACAGGTCGTGGGGTGTACACAAAGTGTTTTCCATGTCCATTGCATTGAGTTCTGTGTCAGCCAAGAGAACTAGTTTTGTGAAATATCAAGTTTAAATTTGTAGAACCGATGTCATTCAAATTGACTGAAGGGGCAACCCTAGATGACTTTAAACAATGGGATACCATAGGTTTAAATGCTTTTTATTACAGAGACGATGACCTGTTTTGCATGGCAACAAGGAAACACTTGTTGGACATAGTTTCTGAACTTGGGGAATCCCCGAAAGTTGTCGAAACAGTGTCAATGGCCACAGTCATGACACAGCGTGCATTCAAACACCATTTAAGTCAATAGGAACTAATTAAAGTTCTCATACAATATTGCCATTGTCGAAAACAAATGGTAACCTTGGCTAAATGTTTTTTTTTAATTTGCACTAATTAACGTAATGGGGTCCGAAGCTCTTCACCTGTTCTCTTCTCCCATTGCTTACAACGTTGTTTTCTTGAAATGTTTACACCTTGCGACCTGTGACCTTGCATAGATTAAAAGCCAAAATGTCAGTTTCGAAAAAAGGCTTATTATAACAAATTTTATTTTAAGGCCTGTGCCTAAATGTAGGGCCAAACAGAAGGTTGGAGGAATGAACAGTTGAGGTGAATTCAACATGGCTCTATTAATTCTTTGAATTAAGATTTTTCATGAAATAAATTGCATTTCTGCATGATGATATGACATCCATGTCAGACAAACGAAGGTTACAATCAATGGACTGAACCTCTTCCTGCCATGTTCCTGTAAATGACATCATCCAGTATACTATTTGTATCATTCATTGGGTTTTATGAAACCTTGTTCCACACCATGATCGAGGGCTTCCTGTGCCCAGTTTTTAGCCTTCTCCCTTGCTGGATCTTCAAATTTTGTAATTGCCATCAACACCTCCATCATCTCGCTCTCAAATATTTTTTCTGCATACTCCTTGTGAGAGAAGATCAGGTTTCTTACAATGTAGACACCTCGCTGTTGAATTTCTAGTTTCTCATTTGCACACACTATTCCAAGAATTTCAAGACATGGTTTAACCTAAAACGAAATAAATTAATTTGATATACATTATGAACTCTTAACCCACTGAGTATTTTCAAAATATTTTTCATCAAATCTAGTCATGGCTGCTATGAAGCAGCCATGACTAGATTTGATGAAAAATTCACCCAAATTTTACTCAAGAAATCAATGGTGAAAAAATCTATGGAATTTACAGGTGAAAATTTGATTAAATGTTCCCAAATTTATTTATTATTTACTTATTGTTGTTTAAGGTCACATATTTCTGCACAATGGCTAATCATGACCACAACAGGTGGAGGAAGCCGGAGTACCCGGAGAGAACCACCGAGCAATGGCGAGCAACTGTCAGCTCCCCAACATATTAACTCCACACAAGCAGCGTCAGCATTGGTTGAAGACAGGTGCACCATCGACGTGCAGTACCCCTTAGTACACAATGCCACCGTGCCCCCACGTGGGCAATGGGGTTGAAGTGTCTTGCCCAAGGACACAATGTGGTTGCCACAGGTGGGGTTCAAACCGAGGACCTCTCGACTTTCAGCCTGCACCTCTACCTATTGAGCTACCATGCCCGTGCCCAAATTCCAATTTTTTTCAGTGGCAGGTGAAATCCTTTTCGGGACAGGAATATCAATCAGCAGCATGCAAGGGGTCAAAGTAGATTGTCTATTCTCAGGCCACTTTGTTCAGAAATGTTTGCATGAGGGCAGTTTTTAGCCCTCCTTGAGTTACCTTGAGGGTACTTATGGATTGCAAACGATGGCAATGACCAGACATGTAAAATTGATGCATATAAAAAAATTTGAAAAAAAATTCAAGATGGCCGACTGGCAGACATTTTTGTTGGAAACTGCATGTAATTAGTTTCCTGCCTAAAAATTCTGAATGACATTTCTTTCAATAATGATTGGTATGGAGGTGTAGCAACATAAGATAAATAACATAGCCTACAGGTTTTATTAAGTCATATTTGTACACATACGTTTGTATGTTCTCCTACCACCTTGTCTTAGAGACACTTTGAAGATGTTGTTTCTAATTTTTATCAGTGATCAGACATTATACAAAACAGAAGAATGTAATTTTTTTCAGATTGGTCTGAGGTGTGGCATAAATTATTTGATATATTCTACTTGTGATATTTTAGAAGTATGAAAAAAAGTGTACCGCTACTTCATAGACGCACACGCAAACCTCAGAATAGGGCTCTGCAAATATTTGAATGTAATCAAATCGAATATCAAATTGAATACTGCTCACTATTCACAAATTGAATCAAATTTATTAGAATGGTTACCAGTAGTGCTACCGGGGAAAAAAATATTGTGTTTTAGCCAGGAATACAACCATGTTGCCCCGTGCTCCCTATTTCATGTGCCAATGTCGGATATAACCATCGCTAGCACATGAAATACAGTACATGGAGAGTGGATTGTAACTAAAACATCCAGAGAGTGGAGTCATCACCCAAAGTATCACTTTCAAATTCTGTACATGTGGACAACAAACACAAGCAATGTTTCAGCCAATGGACCTCCGGGTATAACCGGAGGTCCATTGGCTGGAACTATGCTTGTGCTTGTAATGCTTTGCAACAAATTTGCAATTATTGCTTGGGTGGAATCGCCACTCTGCGGGCAATTTAGTGATAATGCTCTCTCCACGTACTGTAGGAAGTACAAGCGACGGATACATCTGTCGCTGGCACTGAATGTGGACTTGCACGAGATGGAATATGTTTTTAAGCTGGTGTGTGCCAATTTTTAAAACACGCTTTCCTTGCGCCCATATCTGGTGTATTCTGACAGAGAGAAAGATTGCAAGGATAATCGGAGATATTCGATAGATATTCAGCACCGATTACCAAATCAAATTCAAATAGAATACTGCCACTGAATCAAATATCATTCTGAATATTCGTTGGGCTTTACCTCAGCAATAAAGCACTGGAGATCACAACACTCTATATTAAACTTACATCCATAATTTTTTTGCATACAGCTTCTCTTGATGACAAAACAGCCAATGCTCCAGACGCTGCCTTCACTAATGCTTCATCTTCTTCATCTCCACAATATAAAGTTAATAATTTTACCCGGTCATTCTCTTTATCAAACATTTCCGCAACCTGAAAATACAGCATGTTCCAAGAAAATTTTGAATGCTTTGTTTAAAGAATGAACAGAGCAGGGTTCAAGTACATCCTAGAAAGTGACTGGAACTTTAAACTGAAAACCCAGTGTCTTGAAAGTGCATGGAAATTATAATTTCACAGAAAAAGTTATGAAGTCTTTTTTGTATCCATATCCCTACCAAAAAATGAAAAATAGAAATATAAAAAAATATAAAAATGAGTACCAAGAATATAAAAAGAAATGGACACGGCTTTAATAGAAATGTAATCATATTAAATAATTTGTACATAGCCTTTATTTTAGTTTCAAATAGTGTCAACCAGGAGCTAATATTATAATTGTAACCCTTTACCCAACCTACATGATATAAAAATCGTGTACATTGGGTAAACACTTAGGCGAGATCACATATTAGTTGTTGCTCTTTGTCATAAATTCTGCTGTGATGGATGCAATGAACAAACCTACACTGATTCAAGTTACTCCCAAACGATTTCAAATCAGATTGTTAAAATATGAAAGATTGGTCATTTATTATTATTTATTTATTGGTGTTTAAGGTCACATACTTATGCACAATGGCTAATCATGACCGTGACAGTTTTACGGGTGGAGGAAGCCGGAGTACCCGGAGAGAACCACAGAGCAACGACGAGCAGCTGTCAGCTCTCCAACATCGTAACTCTGAACTCTGCACCGCAGCACAGGCAGGGTTAGATTGGTTGAAGACATGCGCACCATCGACGTGCAGTACGCCTCAGTACACAGCGTCATCGTGCCCCCATGTAGGCAATCGGGGTGAAGTGTCTTGCCCAAGGACACAACGTGGTTGCCGCAGGTGGGATTCGAACCGAGGACCTCTCGGCTTGCAGCCTGCATCTCTACCAACTGAGCCACCGCGCCCCCGATTGGTCATTTAATTTATGTTGTATTATTTTGGCATAGCCGCTAGTTCATTCATGTATTTTACAATTGAGGTGACCCCCACTTAACTTAACCCTTTACCCAACGCAGACGATATCAAAATGTATTATTTTAAAGATCATTTTTTCAAATTTTTCAAAAAATGTCAACAAAACCACATCATGTGACCCCTCATTGGAACGAGCTCGATGAGCTCGTTCCAACGAGGGATCACATGATATGGTTTTGTTGACATTTTTTGAAAAATATTTTTTCAACTACTGAATTTGCATATTACGCGGGTGGATGCGGCCAATTCGTTGGGTAAAGGGTTAAATAATCATTGGTGTTATATCCAGGCCTGCACAAACATTACCATCCGATACATAGTTTCGAAAGTATTTATAGTTTTATTTTGCACTGTTTTCTGGACTGGTGATTATCAGTATTGGGCAGGGATAGCCGCTAGCAACAGTACATCATCGACATTGTTTTGAAACTTTAAATTTGTTTTCAACAGTGGTAGTGACTAGTAAGCCTGGAATTAGTGTTGGGGCGGTGACATGAGTGTAGATGTTATTTATATTAATACAGATGAAATTACACTCATTCTTTATTTTCAGCATCATTTATGTACAATTTCCATCTGAACTAAATGTTTAGTGAGATGATGTAGTGGTTGATATCAAGCTATATTCCTGTGAAATGATTCGGAAGGAAACAAATTGGGCAGAAGTTTTGAATGGAACCAAATAGCAACTAAAGATTCAAAATCAAATTGAATCAGGTTGTTTTGATGTCAATGCCGAAGTGGGAAGCAGGCCTTTCAGAATGAATTTCGAGAAGAGATAATAAATCGTCATCAGCAGTATCCATATATTTTCTGTGCACCCCAAAATGAAGTGTAAACTTGAATATCAGTGAGAACCCATCTTTTTTTAACCCTTTACCCAACTTAATGCCATTCACAAAAATCACCTTTCAATTTTCATTTTTTGTCTCAAAAATATAGCTTATGACCCATGATTGGAATCTGCTCATTCCAACGAGGGGTCATAAGCTATCTTTTGAAGCAAAAAATGAAAAAAATTAGTTACTCAAGTATTATATTTGAAAGTGTCGTCTGCCTTTCATGTTAGATAAAGGGTTCAATTTCATGAGTGTTCCAGAATCAACAGTGAATGCTGGTAATATTGCAAATGGCACAGCAGCCATTGCCAAGTGGTGTGTATGATTTAGTATAGTTTTGCAAGGCTGTTGGTGCTAGAAGAAACTCTCCTGGCCTGGGTTCGATCTCCTGATTTGCATTTCTCCACCATCCTATCAAAAACGTTTTGCTATTCAATAACATTTACCTTTTCACTAGCGACGAGATTACATATACATTCAACAGATGCTCGTTTGATCATGTCATGCTCTTCAAACATATACTGTTCTATTGGCCAAAAACCCTTCTCACTCAGAATTCGATTCCTAAAAAAAAAGTACGAGAGAGAAAATTATACAAAATTGTCAGTTGTATTGCAGAATAAAAGAAAATAACATGCACTTCAGTCATTTCTTGAAAGTATGCATGTGGGGTGGGAGGGAACACGGTGAGAGGGGACATCTGGGTGATATTATGATATTCAACACTGTCAATAACATTGTTGGAGTTTATAGGTAGTGTGGTACCCTGTTAACAGAATTGTCCCTTTGCCCTCAAAAAATATTCAATTAACAGGAGTTTTCCAGCATTCTGGTGGTGAATGGAGCATTCATTCTAATTATTCTAATATGTCCCGATACCAACCGCAATACCTTGTAGTGATTGGTCAATGCCTCGTTGATTTTATTCTATGTCGCCGGGCACGCGCATATGTCTACTGTCAGCGATTCTTATGTCCACTGTCAAGGAAAGCGCCTCGTTTGCACTTGAAATCAACTGAGACAAATACATTTAACTGAAGTAAAATACACACAAAAGTACCATTATTATGTACAAAAAGATTAGTTATGTAAACATGGGTAATTGTTTATGAAACCGATTAGATTATAAGGTCTCTTTTCATTAATTTACTGTAACATAAACTGAAACAAATCGAGAGCATCTCACTCCGTTGATTGCGTACGTAAACATTGAATAAAGGGAAATCACTCCAGTCTGTTATGATAAAAGTTAACACCTTACCGAAACAATGTCTGCTTTCTAATATTTGCTGTACAACAAATTTTAAAATGATTCGAATGAAGCGAAGAACGGGACATATACGTTATTCTGTTTGTTGACAGGGGACATGGTCTCACTTCCCTGCATGAAACATATATTCAACCGAGGCCGACGCCTCGGTTGAATATAAATTTCATGCAAGGAATGTGAGACCATGTCCCCTGTCAACACACTGAATAACTTATAATATATCTTGTTGTGCCTGTGGGCACTCTCCCATAATAAATTGTAACAAGGCAAATCCTAAGAGACTAAATAATATCACTTCATAGATAATATGAAGCATAGCAACTACAATTGAAGCCTTTAAGTTATGGAACCTGCACTTGAGAATAGAGCCCAAATATGGGCTTGCAGCACTCTACCAGTTAATGACACTTTCAACAGCTAGGGTCACCTTGTGTCAGACAGTTTGGAGGTGGAGGAAGCATGAGTACACAGAGAGAACCACCAAGCAATGGTGAGAAAACTGTCAGACTCCCCAATGTACTAACTCCGCACAAGCAGGGTTAGCATTGGTTGAAGACAGGTGCACTGTCTGCGAGCAGTATGCTTTAGTGCACAATGCCACCGTGCCCTCATGTGGGCAATTGAGATGATCTGTCTTGCCCACGAACACAACATGGTTGCCGCAGGTGGGATTCGAACCAAGGGCCTCTTGGCTTGCAGCCTGCATCTCAACCTACTGAGCCACAACGCTCCCATGTAACGAGGCAAAATAGGTCTATAAACATAGAAGGCAGTGACTGTCAAGTAATTGTGCAATAAATTACATGATTTTCAATTCAACTAACAGTAGTTTACTTTATAACATATATACAATTAACAGGTCAAATTTGTTCTAAAGGTCTTGTAAATAGTGATGGTGTTTGGAATTTGTATTCTATTAACAGTAATATTCAATTAAGAGACATTTATGCCTCCACTGTATTAATTTTTATTTTCTTTCAACAAATGGTCAAGACTGGAAATTATACACTGTCAATGAAAAGTCATATAACTTCTTTAACCCTTTACCCAACGAATCGCCCACATTCGCCAGCATAATATGCAAATTCAGCAGCTGAAATAATATTATTTTTCAAAAAATTTCAACAAAACCATATCATGTGACCCCTCTTTGGAACGAGCTCGATGAGCTCGTTCCAAAGAGGGGTCACATGATATGGTTTTGTTGAAATTTTTGGAAAAAATGATATTTAAAATAATAAATTTTTAAATCGTCTGCGTTGGGTAATGGGTTAATCAACTTGAGGAGGAACCATATGTTAAGTAAGTGACTAAGAAACATAGAAGTTAAAAAATTTATAGTAATTTATATATTTTTTATACTTACCAATGACCCAGACTTAGCTGGTGCTAACTCCACAAAAACCAGGGCCAAACACAAATTTTGCCCCCCAATCCCCAAAATTTGCATCCAAAACAAAAAGAAATCATGTCCTAAAGGACCTCCATAGTACGACTCTACTGCGCATGCGCAGTGACGCAGTCGTCCCGAAATTGGCGCCAAATATCATTCTTACTGGCAGTGCCTGGTCAGCGCTATGTACTCGGCGGGGAGGCAAGAGTTCCCAACTCAGGGAGGGCCATCCCCGTCTGGGTCATTGGTAAGTATAAAAAATATATAAATTACTATAAATTTTTTAACATTTTTATACTGTACCAATGACCCAGACTTAGCTGAATAGTAAACAGGCTGGAGGGCCTAGGACATAGAGGAAAATCCAATAAGCTCAATTATAAAATAAAGAGATAACCCCTTAAGGAGAAAAGGAGTATTAGGCTTTACATGTATCTTTCTTATTTAATATTTAAATTAGAAAGATACACTACCCTTAATAATTGAGCACAATAACATTCATGTTCTCTATTAATATCCAGTATAACCTTTATACTAATTATTATTAAAACAAGCCAATAAATAAAGTAGTCCAGAGAATTGAGACTCTTTATAATCATTTAAAAGTGTCCGAGTATTGTATATTAAAGCCCGTTTGACACTTGACATATACAAATGCTTCACACCGAGCTACACTTTTAAAAATAAGACATGAATGAAATTAAACATTAATATTACACTTTAAAACCATCCCGGAAGCGACTCAGAAATACTGTCTTGGAGGAGGCATTCCCTTGCTTTTCACTATAAAGCAGGTGACCTAAGGGAACACCCGCCCCCCCCCCTTCCCCTTGCCCTGGGTCAAATAGCCCAGAGCGAAGAGGGCAGCCGGACGGAGTCACTGCCGGAACAGAAAGCCTGCATAACTATAGTTGCAACTGTTTAGTGGACGACATTCTGAGCAACAGATAACGGACCTAAACAATGCAGGTCTCCAGAAATGGACTCAATATTTCTGAGATAAAAATTAGTAAATGTGGATGGCTGAGACCAATAAGCAGCCTTCATTAAATCTGTAATAGCAACACTATTAGCATAAGCCCAGGAAGTAGAAAGAGCTCTTACTTCATGAGCAGAAATCTTAAGCACAGACTGCTGAGAAGAAGATAAATCTTCATACGCAGTACGGATAGTTAACTGAATCCATCTAGCAATAGAATGGACTGAAATGTCCTTTCTATTAGGCATCAAAGACAGAAAGAAACGTTTCCGTCCCTTTCTGATGAACTGAGATCTCTGTTTATAGATACGTAGTGCTCTAACAGGACAGAGTAAAGGCCTACGCCCGTCTGAAGACGGAAGAGCCTTAATAACAATAGGTTCCGGATATTTATTAGGAGCCTGATTCTTAGCTAAAAAACCGACGTTAGTAGTGAAGGTGATAGTGTTCCCAACACTACGATAATGAGAATCATCCACCGATAGTGCATGAAGCTCACTGACTCTTCTGGCAGAAGAGAAAGCTAAGAGAAAAGCTGTCTTATAAGATAAGAATTTGAAATCTACTGTCCCAAGAGGTTCAAATGGCTTTTCCTTCAATTTAAGGAGAACCCAAGCTAAATTCCACTTAGGAATTAATCTAAGAGTTCTGGGTCTATTTATCGAAAAGTTTCTAACCAATTTCGATAAAGAGACATTAGATCCAATTTGTAAACTATCATGATGTGCATAGGTATCAGATAACATAGATCTATAACCCTTTATAGTAACCGGTTGCAGTTTGATTTCGTCAAACAAGTATACTAGAAAGTTAGCAATGTCTGGTATAGAGGGATCAAATATATCAACAGAATGATCCCTACACCAACGACGGAAAACCTTCCACTTAGCCGCATAGTTTAGCGAAGAGGAGGTCCTCCTACAGTTAGAAATCGCGTCCACTGCTCGTCCTGTAAAGTGCTTGCCATGCAAGAAGGACCGCACAACGGAAAAACGTGAAGGTTGAGACCTTGCGGGTTGTGATGCAGTTGGCGCGATTTCCCCTGCCAAAGAAGATCCTCTCGTGGAGGGAGCTTCCGCGGTAGGTCCCACAACAGACACCTGAGTAGATTTATCCACGGTCTCTGTGGCGACAGAGATGCTACCAACAGAATCTTGCATTGAGATTGTTTTATCTTTAGCAATACTTGTTGAATTAACGGCGCTGGAGGATACGCATATCCTATCATTCCGTCCCAAGGGATCGATAGAGCGTCTACAGCAAATGCTCTTGGATCCGGACACGGGGACACATACGTCTGCAACTGATTGTTGAGATGTGTCGCAAATAAGTCTATCATTGGCCGTTCCCATTGGTAGCAAATCTGATTGAATACTTGTTTGTTGAGAGTCCACTCCGACGGCAACAAGCGACCCTTTCGAGAAAGGGAGTCTGCTAGCACATTCAGACGACCCGGTATGTGACGGACCGAAAGAAGAACGTGATGTTCCAACGCAAACAGAAGGATTCTTTCCGTTAGATTGAACAACGGAACTGAATGAGTGCCTCCCTGATTCCGTATATACGCCACTACTGTCGTATTGTCGGATAGGATTTGGACATGAGCATCGTGAATAATGTCCATCCAGTGACGTAACGCAAGCCAAATTGACATCATTTCCTTGATGTTTATGTGCTTGCACAGGAATTGCGGATCCCAAAGACCCTGGCATCTCGAATCCGTTGGGATTAATGATGCACCCCAACCTGTTTGACTGGCATCCGTCATAATGGTAAAACTCGGATCCGGCAACTGCAGCGGAACTCCTTGAGTTAACCACTGAATGTTTGCCGAAGTCTGAATCTCTTGTTTCACTTGATCTGACAAGAGAACGTCTACATCGAGCGAATGAATTTTCACACTCCAATTCTGAGTCAAGAAAATTTGAAGAGGCCGTGTGCGTAGCCGTCCCATCGGAATGAGATCCGCAGCGGCTCCGCACAGACCTATCAGTCTCATAAATTCTCTCGCTGTGACTTTGTCTGTATTTAGACAATAGCGAGCGTAACAACTGACTAATTTCGCTCTGGTTAACGGCAGACGAACGAGATTGTTGTGCGTCTCGAAGCTCATTCCCAGATGAGTGAATGACTTGGACGGCACCAGATCCGACTTCTCCTCGTTTACTATGAAACCGAGACGTCGGAGCAATAGAAGAAGATTCTGAACATCGTTCTGAAGCGTTAACTCGTTGCCGTACCTCTGAAGAATGTCGTCCAGGTAGGCCGACGTTACCGCAGACGAATGAGCTCGGAAGTAAATCATTACCGAGTTCATTACTCGAGTGAAAGCCCAGGGTGCTAGATTCAATCCGAAGCACATGGCCCGGAACTGATACACCACTCCTAGGACTGCGAAGCGTAGATACTTTCGGAATGTCGGATGTACCATGACATGAAAGTACGCATCTTTGAGATCTATGCTCGTTGCATAATCGTTCACCCGAATACTCGCTCTGACCGATCGAATCGTCTCCATATAAAACTTCGGAGCGATGATCAGCTTGTTTATCCAGCTCAAATCTATGACTGGACGGAACGAGCCGTCTGGTTTCGGAACCAGAAACAGATGGCTGTAGAATCCCAGCGATTCCTGGTTTTCTACGACCTCTACCGCGTTCTTCATTAAAAGAGACTGCACCTCTGATAGCAGAGCGTCTCTTTTCTGAGGGTTTGACGGAAGATGAGTCCACTTTGGACTTCGAGTTAATGGAGGCTTTCGTTTGAAGGATATCTTTAGACCTTCCGAAGTCACTCCTCTCACCCAAGGGTCGTCCGTAATCGACGCCCACTCTTGAGAAAAACTCGACAACCTTCCGCCAACCGGAACGCGATAGAGGTTTGAGCCATCACCTCCTGGATCTGCGAGGCCTGCGGTAGGAGAAACCACGTCTTCCACGACCCGCACCTCGCCTCGTCGACCTCGGGGCGTCCGACCGATTGTCCCGGCCTGAAGGACGTCCCGAACGAGAGTCGCTATCCTGACGGTCTCTCGAATAAGAGCTAGAGGACGCACCGGAACCTCTATAGGAACCTCTCTTGGGCGGATAAGACCCAGAAGTGCCCGCCTTATTCGTGTCTGCTGAATCCGACCTTTTAGGAGCGGATCTAAACAACAGAGAATCACTAGCTTTCTTTTTAATATTATCATAAATAGCGGAAAGCTTGCCGTCAAAGAGAAGATCTCCTGAGACCGAAGCGACTCTAAGAGAGTTCTTCACCTTAGAATCCACTAGTGTGGATGTAGACAGGGCTGCGTCACGTCTAACCAACTCCAGATTAGCCACTGAAAGGGCGGAGTTACACGTGGAATAAGCTACTGCCCTTGAAAGAAGTCTTAAGGAGGATTGTATATCCTGAAACTCTTCCCCTTGAAGACGCAGTGATAACGCCTTCGTAAGGTGATCTGCGTAAGATAAGGCATCTAAATTGGCTCTGTTAGACGCAATAGCTGTTTCCAACACTGCGGTTGGAATAGAAGCTGACGACGGTAATGATAGCTCTAAGTCTTCCGCCTCGTCGTCCATACGCAGAGGAACTCTCGGTATACCCTGACCTGCCGTGTCGAATTTATTCCTTGCATTAATGAAAGGCAGGTTGAGAGTATTTGCGGACAAGAAGCCTGCTTTCCCTGTCCTGGAAGCAAGTTTAAAAATAGCGTCGTTCAATAATTCAAATGTTCTAGCAACATTATTGGACTGCGACGGAAACTCGGGAGCGATGTCCCTGAACCGCTCGAAAAAATCAGAGTCCAATGACGCTATAATTCTCCTGTCCGGAAGCGCAGCAGTCTGGCCCGACGGAACAACTTGAGGAAGAAAGTGCCGGATGAAGTCTACGGCAGCTTTGTGTTGTTCCGAAAGGGATAGCTCCAATTCATCCGTATCCCTTTCACCATCCGGTCGGACCTCCCGATGTTCCCGGTCGTCCGCCCCCGATGCTTCGGCGGAGCGTACCGACCCAGCGCCGTCGGATAATTCTCGATCCGACACCGTTTCTGTCGGCTGCTGGGATGCTGCGATAAGCTGTGCTATCTGCACTAGAATGTCCGACGTCGAGACCTGCGGAGGAGCGGTCTTTCGCTGCTTTGCCGAGGGCAGCTCCGCATCGGATGGCTCCCGCATACTTTTCCTATGCGAACGTCCGGAGTCCATCGGTCTCGAGTCCCTGGCTGCCGGATGGTGTGACCTGGTCGCCGAATAATCCTTCCTCGGCGAAGCTGGCAAGATATCGGAGGTCACGCAGCCAAGGTGCGGTCGTGTGCGCCGGCGAGAAGAGGAAGCCTTAACAGTCTCTGCGGACTGCTTATACAACGGAGCGTCCCGAGCGACGGACGTATGCTCCGCTAAAGACACATTTTGTACCACAACATCTGGTCCCAGATGTTGTTGTACGAGAGAGGGGCCTCTCTCGCTCGCGGCCCGGCTGGACCTGGACGAGCTAGGAACCGGACTAAAAGGCTTCCTCCGTACTCGTTCACTATCCGCCGTCACTGGGTGTGCATCTATTATTTTTATAGTGCTCGCATCACCCAAAATTTCCTCTTGGACCGCATCGGACGAACCCGGCTGCCGAACCATTCAGTGAATGGACGCTACACCGGGCGAGCTAGCGGACGACATTTGTCTAATCTCCATGAGCACTTTTGCCGCTAGCTCTGTATTTAATTGTGACGACGGACGCACACTTGAAGAGGATAACATGGAAACATCACCCTGTTCTGGTTCCTCTGAAATAGAAACTGAGAGAGTAGAGTGACCTTGTGGAGAAAGAGCCGGCATCGCTCTTTCTCCAGAAACAACATATCGTGACACACGTTTCCAATGTTTCTCATCCCAATGTTCACATACAGGACAGGGATTAATGCGAGAACACTGACTACAATTTAAGCAATAATCATGAAAGTCAGAGGAAGATTTCTTCCTATTACAATTTGAACAAGTTCCTTTCATTGTGAAGGAACAACAATAAGTCCTAGTTACTCGCAAAAACCCCTGACACAAAGATACATAATAACATGATCCATTAATAAATGAAAAAACAATTGCAAAACAAAATAATTTTGAAAAAATATTTTTTCAGAGAAGCCCAAGTTGCTGAAAAGTAACGTTGAGCCCCGATGGATCCGATGGCAAAGTGTGGTCAAAAATTTTAAAATTATATAAAATAATTAATGAGACACTTTCGGATAATATAAATGTATCTTATAATGAGATAAACTACCTCAAAGACAAACAGCCCCCCTCAAAAAAGGCTGTTGCCAATGAAAACAAACAGTGTAAACACAGAAGAAAACATGACTCCAGGCACTGAAAAAACTGGCCCGGAATCAGTCCTCAATTACACTCTATCTGATGCAAAACAGAGACTCCCAGGGGAGAATCTGCAGAACATCAGATGGAAGATGCAGAACACAAACGTTATACACCCATGGGTGAAAACGTAACTATGGGGAAAATAACAGAAAACATTCTGTAACCAAGCAACTCTCCCAGGGAAATTTTAGAAATGAAACTTCTCAAAAATATGCCAAAAGCATGGGAGAATTGCAAGGGGGGACTTTAGAAGGTTAGGGGAGAGGAAACACTGAATAAGCAGTGCAACAATTAGCAAGAATGACAACAAGAGGCATTTGCCTCGAAAATAGGCAACTTAACATAATTTTAACAAAAAATTTTAAGTACAGCCCTGATTATTTTTTGCCACTTCTTTTTTCCTCTCCTCCTTCTATCCTCCTTAGAATCACATTTTCTCCAAGAATTACGTGTCTGGCATCCTTTAAACTGAGATTTACAAGCACAAAGATCAGTGAGATGTTGACTGATGAAGGGCCAAACAGAGAATGATATTTGGCGCCAATTTCGGGACGACTGCGTCACTGCGCATGCGCAGTAGAGTCGTACTATGGAGGTCCTTTAGGACATGATTTCTTTTTGTTTTGGATGCAAATTTTGGGGATTGGGGGGCAAAATTTGTGTTTGGCCCTGGTTTTTGTGGAGTTAGCACCAGCTAAGTCTGGGTCATTGGTACAGTATAAAAATATTTAAAGTACCAGGGGTAAGTTAAATATAGTTCATCCAGAGTTTAGTTGTATGTTATCAGAAAATATTAACCAAGGGTCAGATATTGAAATCCATATTTTGAGCAATGCAAAATTACATAATCAGCAGTGGGAAAATATTACCACTGCTACAAAAATATATCGATTGATATGGGTCAGACAATAATTGATATGGAGCCAGCATGGTTTCTAGTTGTACCTGACAGAATCGCTAACTGAAGCCAAGTTAGTGAGAGCAAGAAGGCCTTCAAAATTCTGTAGTCCAGTTCTGTCCATGTGTAACAACTGTAATAATGGCCTCACAGCCTCGTATATCTGAAATGACATTTTAGAACAAAATTGTAACTATATATACAAGCATAGTCACAAGTGGTAGATTTCAAACCTTAAAATTTGTCCCCAGGAGCAGTTTTGATTCTCATGAACTCCTGCTGTGAGAATGAATTAGGTTCTTTAACCCCCTGCACACACTGATTGATGTCAAAATATCAAGATTTGGAAGTAGCCATTTTTCCCATAATGCAACTGGGAATTTAACCAATTCAATCTTCTTTGACAGAGCTCATTGAGCTCTGTCAAACAAGATTGAATTGGTTAAATTTATAGTTGCATTATGGGAAATATTTGCACCCTGAACTTTAGATATTTCAACATCAGTGTGCTGGGTGTTAATATTTAGAATTTGAGAATACAGTTATACACTTTGGCCCCACAAAGTAGATTGTCGGTTTCTCACGCCATTTAATGAGCTCTGTCAAACAAGATTGAATTGGTTAAATTCCCAGTTGCATTATGGGAAATATTTGCACCCTGAACTTTAGATATTTCGACATCAGTGTGCAGGGGGTTAATATTTAGAATTTGAGAATACAGTTATACTCTGTGGCCCCACAAAGTAGACTGTCAGTTTCTCGGGCCATTTTTTGTAAAATTACATGAGAGCAGGGGGGGGGGGGGGGGGGGTTTACTTTATTTTTCTGTAATTATTTCTTTGCCATCAAAAGTTCAGGTTCTTGGTTTGTTTTATGTTTTAGGCCTCATAATCTACAGGAGAGCATGGGTCTTGGTGTAAAGCATTGCAAAGCCTTCTTGCACTCAAGGGACAAATTTATCAATTGTATTAACTTGGGTAAAATATCTGACATAAACCATTGCATTGGTTATAAAAAAAGAGAGCATGTGGCAGCCAAAATGACCATGTGAGAGGGTCTAAGAAATAGATTTTTAACTTTTTTATTGCTCCACGAACTTCGTTTGAACCAACTTGATTCTACACCTCAAAAGGAAGCTCTGTACCAAATATTAAGTAATCGTTCCCACTGGTTCATGAGAAGATTTTTATAAAAACATTTTGGAGCATTTTCCCCCACCCCCTCCCTATAGGGCTGGGCACGTTGATTTGAACATAAACAAAATGCGATGTCAGAACAAGTAATCACCTCAAATTTAACAAAAATTGGTTCAGTGGTTTAGGAGGGGCACGTGCAAACACCATGTTCACGGATGACGGATGATAGTGAGTGATCACTATAGATCATTCTGACTCAGGTGAGCTAAAAAAGTTCTCAGGAACATCCCTCATCATTTGAAAGCTGCCTCATCACTCCTTTTTTGTTACCTGTAAATATTTTCACTATTTTGCACTTGTATGATAAAAATTTGACCAATTATATCATATCTGACAGAGCTCTGTCAAACAAAATGTAGTTGCTTAACCCTTTACCTAACAACAACAAAACCATATCATGTGATTCCTCGTTGGAACGAGCTCGACGAGCTCGTTCCAACGAGGGGTCACATGATATGGTTTTGTGGAAATTTTGTGAAAAATAATATTTTTTCAACTGCTGAATATGCATATTATGCGGGCGGATGCGGGCGATTCATTGGGTAAAGGGTTAAATTTGCAAGTGCACTATAGAAAATTTTCCTTACTGAAAAAAAAAGGTTTTTCAACATAAAAGTGAGAGTAGTTAAATTTTTAATTTAAACTGTTCAGAAATGTTTGTGGAGTAACAAAATTAAAAAAAAAAAAATAAATAAAATAAAAAGCCTCCCTCTATTATCATGAAATTGAGAGAAATTGCTAGAGAAAAAAGAAATTGTTTGAATTGTCAGCTTCAGATTCTTGTGAAAGGGTCAGTTGCAAAGAGCCATATGAGGGTACAACAGGTGAAGAGACTTACGAATATAAGAAGTAACTTACAATTTTAAATTCATAGCATTGAGAAAAAAGAAAAAAAAGCCCCACAGTTTTTCAATGCAAAAATATCTGAGGACACTGCATTTTTTTTTTTTTTTTTTGGGGGGGGGTGGGGGGGGGAAGGGGCATAAACAAGAGATTTTTTTTACCATGTCACTTCCTCTTTAATGGCCATTTGTAAAATGTTCCAGGAGTGACCTGCCAGACCTCTACCAAAATGACAACTACCACTTACATCTCTCGCATTCTCCTCCCTGTTTATGTATTCAACACTCATCTCTCCCCCTTCCCATTTGAGAATTAATCAATTATCTTTCACATTTGAGAGTCAAACCATTATACTCACCCTTTGACCAGGAAATGCTGTCTCTGGGTTCATTGAAATGGCAACTTTTGCCAAAGCATGAGCAGCAATTATCAAACCATTATCTGTATTATTATCATTGGCAAGCTTAATTAATGTCTGCAAGAGAAAAATAGACATGTGTACATGTAGCTCATTCCAATGAGGTGTCATATGTTCTGTTTTAACCCTTTGATACTTTTGTATGTCTTATGACATACAAAATCAAACAGTGCGTTGATACTTTGTAGTCATTTGTTTTGTTATTATTTTTCGATTTTTAAAGTTTTAACCTCAATTCCTATTTTCTCCCGAATAGTGCCCAGTGACAACCGTTGAGCCAAATGTTATCACAGCTTAAAATACTAATATAATCCTGCTGTCAAGACTTCTTAACTGGTTGAGTGCTAGAAGCCACTATCACGGCTTTCACAAAATGAGGATACAAGAGCAAAAGTCAACACTTTCCTTGCTTATATTTCATATTCAGTCAAACACAAATAATATTTTGTTTATATAAATTTGTTTTATTACAAATTACTGGAGAGTGCCCACAGGCACTCTCCAGTAATTTGTAATAAAATAAGTTTTGAATAACAAATTCAGAGTACCAAAAATAATCTTGCCCTCAACCAGTTAATCACTGATGTGAAAAATATCTTGTTATTTGCACTTTCCGACGTTTGACGTCACATTTTGAAATACGTTGAAGAAACTAAATTCCCAGTGACGTTTGAACGTCAGGTTTAATTAAAGTCTCAAAGGGTTAATTAATAATACTTGAATGGCAGCCAGATTGAGTCGTTGTGTTAGGTAAAGGGTTATTGTGCCATTTCAGCTGTTCTTATTACTGATTATCAAAATTTGGGCACCATCATTAAACTGAAAGTTCTAATAAAAGTGTAGTTGCAAATACAAATTTGCAATTGTAAAATGACCTTGCAACAGAAGTTTTGTGCTTCTGCAAAATCATGGGTGCTGGTGAAAATGCCCTGAAACAAAAAAACATTCTGTGAGAGTTTTGGTCAAAATGACCAAGAGAACCGGGTAGGTCAAAACATTACCAATAAGGCCACACAAAGTAGATCTTCTGTTTATCAGGTGATTATGCATAAAATTGCATGTGGGCTGGTGAGCATTTATTTTTTTTTTTTTCTGTAATTATTTCTTTGCCATTGGTTTATGTTTTATGCCTCATAATCTACGGAATAGCATGGGTGGTGGTGCATTTCACCCCTTGAGAGCAAGTAGGCTTTGCAATGCTAAAGCATTGCAAAGCCTTCTTGCACTCAAGGGACAAATTTATCAATTTTTTTAACTTGGGCAAAATATCAGACATAAACCATCTAATTTTTATTTTTTTAAAGTTTACATTGGTTATAAAAAAGAGAGCATGCGGAAGCCAAAAGGACCATGTGGAGGACCTGAGAAACAGATTTTTGTAGGCCTAATGAGTAAAAACATCCACACTGTTGTTTCTTGAATGAATATCTTAAATATCCTCAAAAGTTAAAAAATTTATAGTAATTTATATATTTTTTATACTTACCAATGACCCAGACTTAGCTGGTGCTAACTCCAACAAAACCAGGGCCAAACACAAATTTTGCCCCCCAATCCCCAAAATTTGCATCCAAAACAAAAAGAAATCATGTCCTAAAGGACCTCCATACTACGCCTCCACTGCGCATGCGCAGTGACGCAGTCGTCCCGAAATTGGCGCCAATTATCATTCTTACTGGCAGTGCCTGGTCAGCGCTATGTACTCAGCGGGGAGGCAAGAGTTCCCAACTCCAGGGAGGGCCATCCCCGTCTGGGTCATTGGTAAGTATAAAAAATATATAAATTACTATAAATTTTTTAACATTTTTATACTGTACCAATGACCCAGACTTAGCTGAATAGTAAACAGGCTGGAGGGCCTAGGACATAGAGGAAAATCCAATAAGCTCAACTATATAGTAAAGAGGTAACCCCTTAAGGAGAAAAGGAGTATTAGGCTTTACATGTATCTTTCTTATTTAATATTAAATTAGAAAGATACACTACCCTTAATAATTGAGCACAATAACATTCATGTTCTCTATTAACATCCAGTATAACCCTTATACTAATTATTTTTAAAGCAAGCCAATAAATAAAGTAGTCCAGAGAATTGAGACTCTTTATAATCATTTAAAAGTGTCCGAGTATTGTATATTAAAGCCCGTTTGACACTTGACATATACAAATGCTTCACACCGAGCTACACTTTAAAAATAAGACATGAATGAATTTAAACATTAATATTACACTTTAAAACCATCCCGGAAGCGACTCAGAAATACTGACTTGGAGGAGGCATTCCCTTGCTTTTCACTATAAAGCAGGTGACCTAAGGGAACACCCGCCCCCCCCCCTTCCCCTTGCCCTGGGGCAAATAGCCCAGAGCGAAGAGGGCAGCCGGACGGAGTCACTGCCGGAACAGAAAGCCTGCATAACTATAGTTGCAACTGTTTAGTGGACGACATTCTGAGCAACAGATAACGGACCTAAACAATGCAGGTCTCCAGAAATGGACTCAATATTTCTGAGATAAAAATTCGTAAATGTGGATGGCTGAGACCAATAAGCAGCCTTCATTAAATCTGTAATAGCAACGCTATTAGCATAAGCCCAGGAAGTAGAAAGAGCTCTTACTTCATGAGCAGAAATCTTAAGCACAGACTGCTGAGAAGAAGATAAATCTTCATAAGCAGTACGGATAGTTAACTGAATCCATCTAGCAATAGAATGGACTGAAATGTCCTTTCTATTAGGCATCAAAGACAGAAAGAAACGTTTCCGTCCCTTTCTGATAAACTGAGATCTCTGTTTATAGATACGTAGTGCTCTAACAGGACAGAGTAAAGGCCTACGCCCGTCTGAAGACGGAAGAGCCTTAATAACAATAGGTTCCGGATATTTATTAGGAGCCTGATTCTTAGCTAAAAAACCCACATTAGTAGTGAAGGTGATAGTGTTCCCAACACTACGATAATGAGAATCATCCACCGATAGTGCATGAAGCTCACTGACTCTTCTGGCAGAAGAGAACGCTAAGAGAAAAGCTGTCTTATAAGATAAGAATTTGAAATCTACTGTCCCAAGAGGTTCAAATGGCTTTTCCTTCAATTTAAGGAGAACCCAAGCTAAATTCCACTTAGGAATTAATCTAAGAGTTCTGGGTCTATTTATCGAAAAGTTTCTAACCAACTTCGATAAAGAGACATTAGATCCAATTTGTAAACTATCATGATGTGCATAGGTATCAGATAACATAGATCTATAACCCTTTATAGTAACAGGCTGCAGTTTGATTTCGTCAAACAAGTATACTAGAAAGTTTGCAATGTCTGGTATAGAGGGATCAAATAT
This sequence comes from Pictodentalium vernedei, assembly GCA_031216915.1. Lineage (NCBI taxonomy): Eukaryota > Metazoa > Mollusca > Scaphopoda > Dentaliida > Dentaliidae > Pictodentalium > Pictodentalium vernedei. Next base: position 53,661,099 of record CM062293.1, read on the forward strand.
ATCTACAGAATGATCCCTACACCAACGACGAAAAACCTTCCACTTAGCCGCATAGTTTAGCGAAGAGGAGGTCCTCCTACAGTTAGAAATCGCGTCCACTGCTCGTCCTGTAAAGTGCTTGCCATGCAAGAAGGACCGCACAACAGAAAAACGTGAAGGTTGAGACCTTGCGGGTTGTGATGGAGTTGGCGCGATTTCCCCTGCGAAAGAAGATCCTCTCGTGGAGGAAGCTTCCGCGGCAGGTCCCACAACAGACACCTGAGTAGATTTATCCACGGTCTCTGTGGCGACAGAGATGCTACCAACAGAATCTTGCATTGAGATTGTTTTATCTTTAGCAATACTTGTTGAATTAACGGCGCTGGAGGATACGCATATCCTATCATTCCGTCCCAAGGGATCGATAGAGCGTCTACTGCAAATGCTCTTGGATCCAGACACGGAGACACATACGTCTGCAACTGATTGTTGAGATGTGTCGCAAATAAGTCTATCATTGGCCGTTCCCATTGGTAGCAAATCTGATTGAATACTTGTTTGTTGAGAGTCCACTCCGACGGCAACAAGCGACCCTTTCGTGAAAGGGAGTCTGCTAGCACATTCAGACGACCCGGTATGTGACGGACCGAAAGAAGAACGTGATGTTCTAACGCAAACAGAAGGATTCTTTCCGTTATATTGAACAACGGAACTGAATGAGTGCCTCCCTGATTCCGTATATACGCCACTACTGTCGTATTGTCGGATAGGATTTGGACATGAGCATCGTGAATAATGTCCATCCAGTGACGTAACGCAAGCCAAATTGACATCATTTCCTTGATGTTTATGTGCTTGCACAGGAATTGCGGATCCCAAAGACCCTGGCATCTCGAATCCGTTGGGATTAATGATGCACCCCAACCTGTTTGACTGGCATCCGTCATAACGGTAAAACTCGGATCCGGCAACTGCAGCGGAACTCCTTGAGTTAACCACTGAATGTTTGCCCAAGTCTGAATCTCTTGTTTCACTTGATCTGACAAGAGAACGTCTACATCGAGCGAATGAATTTTCACACTCCAATTCTGAGTCAGGAAAATTTGAAGAGGACGTGTGCGTAGCCGCCCCATCGGAATGAGATCCGCGGCGGCTCCGCAGACCTATCAGTCTCATAAATTCTCTTGCCGTGACTTTGTCTGCGTGCAGACAATAGCGAGCGTAACAACTGACTAATTTCGCTCTGGTTAACGGCAGACGAACGAGATTGTTGTGCGTCTCGAAGCTCATTCCCAGATGAGTGAATGACTTGGACGGCACCAGATCCGACTTCTCCTCGTTTACTATAAAACCGAGACGTCAGAGCAATAGAAGAAGATTCTGAACATCGTTCTAAAGAGTTAACTCGTTGCCGTACCTCTGAAGAATGTCGTCCACGTAGGCCGACGTTACCGCAGACGAATGAGCTCGGAAGTAGATCATTACCGAGTTCATTACCCGAGTGAAAGCCCAGGGTGCTAGATTCAATCCGAAGCACATCGCCCGGAATTGATACACCACTCCCAGGACTGCAAAGCGTAGATACTTTCGGAATGTCGGATGTACCATGACGTGAAAGTACGCATCTTTGAGATCTATGCTCGTTGCATAATCGTTCACCCGAATACTCGCTCTGACCGATCGAATCGTCTCCATATAAAACTTCGGAGCGACGATCAACTTGTTTATCCAGCTCAAATCTATGACTGGACGGAACGAGCCGTCTGGTTTCGGAACCAGAAACAGATGGCTGTAGAATCCCAGAGATTCCTGGTTTTCTACGACCTCTACCGCGTTCTTCATTAAAAGAGACTGCACCTCTGATAACAGAGCGTCTCTTTTCTGTGGATTTGACGGAAGATGAGTCCACTTTGGACTTCGAGTTAATGGAGGCTTTCGTTTGAAGGATATTTTTAGACCTTCCGAAGTCACTCCTCTCACCCAAGGGTCATCCGTAATCGACGCCCACTCTTGTGAAAAGCTCGACAACCTTCCGCCAACCGGTACGCGATAGAGGTTTAAGCCATCACCTCCTGGACCTGCGAGGCCTGCGGTAGGAGAAACCACGTCTTCCACGACCCGCACCTCGCCTCGTCGACCTCGGGCGTCCGACCGATTGTCCCGGCCTGAAGGACGTCCCGAACGAGAGTCGCTATCCTGACGGTCTCTCGAATAAGACCAAGAGGACGCACCGGAACCTCTATAGGAACCTCTCTTGGGCGCATTAGACCCAGAAGTGCCTGTCTTATTCGTGTCTGCTGTATCCGACTTCTTAGGAGCCGATCTGAACAACAGAGAATCATTAGCTTTCTTTTTAATTTTATCATAAATAGCGGAAAGCTTGCCGTCAAAGAGAAGTTCTCCTGAGACCGAAGCGACTCTAAGAGAGTTCTTCACCTTAGAATCCACTAGTGTGGATGTAGCTAGGGCTGCGTCACGTCTAACCAACTCCAGATTTGCCACTGAAAGGGCGGAGTTACACGTGGAATAAGCTACTGCCCTTGAAAGAAGTCTTAAAGAGGATTGTATATCCTGAAACTCTTCCGCTTGAAGGCGCAGTGATAACGCCTTAGTAAGGTGATCTGCGTAAGATAAGGCATCTAAATTGGCTCTGTTAGACGCAATAGCTGTTTCCAACACCGCGGTTGGAATAGAAGCTGACGACGGTAATGATAGCTCTAAGTCTTCCGCCTCATCGTCCATACGCAGAGGAACTCTCGGTATACCCTGTCCTGCCGTATCGAATTTATTCCTTGCATTAATGAAAGGCAGGTTGAGAGTATTAGCGGACAAGAAACCTGCTTTCCCCGTCCTGGAAGCAAGTTTAAATATAGCGTCGTTCAATAATTCAAATGTTCTAGCAACATGATTGGACTGCGACGGAAACTCGGGAGCGATGTCCCTGAACCGCTCAAAAAATTCAGAGTCCAATGACGCTATAATTCTCTTGTCCGGAAGCGCAGCAGTCTGGCCCGACGGAACAACTTGAGGGAGAAAGTGCCGGATGAAGTCCACGGCAGCTTTATGTTGTTCTGAAAGGGATAGCTCCAAGTCATCCGTATCCCTTTCACCATCCGGTCGGACCTCACGATGTTCCCGGTCGTCCGCCCCCGATGCTTCGGCGGAGCGTACCGACCCAGCGCCGTCGGATAATTCTCGATCCGACACCGTTTCTGTCGGCTGCTGGGATGCTGCGATAAGCTGTGCTATCTGCACAAGAATGTCCGGCGTTGAGACCTGCGGAGGCGCAGTCTTTCGCTGCTTCGCCGAGGGCAGCTCCGCATCAGATGGCTCCCGCATACTTTTCCTATGCGAACGTCCGGAGTCCATCGGTCTCGAATCCCTGGCTGCCGGATGGTGTGACCTGGTCGCCGAAGAATCCTTCATCGGCGAAGCTGGTAATATATCGGCGGTCACGCAGCCAAGGTGCGGTCGTGTGCGCTGACGAGAAGAGGAAGCCTTAACAGTCTCTGCGGACTGCTTATACAACGGAGCGTCCCGAGCGACGGACGTATGCTCCGCTAAAGACACATTTTGTACCACAACATCTGGTCCCAGATGTTGTTGTACGAGAGAGGGACCTCTCTCGCTCGCGGCCCGGCTGGACCTGGACGAGCTAGGAACCGGACTAAAAGGCTTCCTCCGTTCTCGCTTACTATCCGCCGTCACTGGGTGTGCATCTATTATGTTTATAGTGCTCGCATCACCCAAAATTTCCTCTTGGACCGCATCGGACGAACACGGCTGCCGAACCATTCGGTGAATGGACGCTACACCGGGCGAGCTAGTGGACGACATTTGTCTAATCTCCATGAGCACTTTTGCCGCTAGCTCTGAATTCATTTGTGACGACGGACGCACACTTGAAGAAGATAACATGGAAACATCACCCTGTTCTGGTTCCTCTGAAATAGAAACTGAGAGAGTAGAGTGACCTTGCGGAGAAAGAGCCGGCATCGCCCTTTCTCCAGAAACAACATATCGTGACACACGTTTCCAATGTTTCTCATCCCAATGTTCACATATAGGACAGGGATTAATGCGAGAACACTGACTACAATTAATACAATGATCATGAAAGTCAGAGGAAGATTTCTTCCTATTACAATTTGAACAACGTCCCTTCATTGTGAAAGAACAACAATAAGTCCTAGTTACTCGCAAAAACCCCTGACACAAAGATACATAATAACATGATCCATTAATAAATGAAAAAACAATTGCAAAAAAAAATAATTTTGAAAAAATATTTTTTCAGAGAAGCCCAAGTTGCTGAAAAGTAACGTTGAGCCCCGATGGATCCGATGGCAAAGTGTGGTCAAAAATTTTAAATTTATATTAAATAATTAATGAGACACTTTCGGATAATATAAATGTATCTTATAATGAGATAAACTACCACAAAGGCAAACAGCCCCCCTCAAAAAAGGCTGTTGCCAATGAAAACAAACAGTGTAAACACACTAGAAAACATGACTCCAGGCACTGAAAAAACTGGCCCGGAATCAGTCATCAATTACACTGTATCTGATGCAAAACAGAGATCCCCAGGGGAGAATCTGCAGAACATCAGATGGAAGATGCCGAACACAAACGTTATACACCCATGGGTGAAAACGTAACTATGGGGAAAATAACAGAAAACATTCTGTTACCAAGCAACTCTCCCAGGAAATTTTAGAAATGAAATTTCTCAAAAATATGCCAAAAGCATGGGAGAATTGCCAGGGGGGACTTTAGAAGGCTAGGGGAGAGGAAACACTGAATAAGCAGTGCAACAATTAGCAAGAATGACAACAAGAGGCCCATGCCTCGAAAATAGGCAACTTAACATAATTTCATCAAAAATTTTTAAGTACAGCCCTGATTATTTTTTGCCACTTCTTTTTCCTCTCCTCCTTCTATCCTCCTTAGAATCACATTTTCTCCAAAAATTACGTGTCTGGCATCCTTTAAACTGAGATTTACAAGCACAAAGATCAGTGAGATGTTGACTGATGAAGGGCCAAACAGAGAATGATAATTGGCGCCAATTTCGGGACGACTGCGTCACTGCGCATGCGCAGTAGAGGCGTAGTATGGAGGTCCTTTAGGACATGATTTCTTTTTGTTTTGGATGCAAATTTTGGGGATTGGGGGGCACAATTTGTGTTTGGCCCTGGTTTTGTTAGAGTTAGCACCAGCTAAGTCTGGGTCATTGGTACAGTATAAAAATATGGGAAGATTCATGTTAAAACTGAAACCTAACTGAAAATTCAAAACTGCATATCTTCAGAAAAAAAAATGTTTTATTGGATGGTCACAGGTGGTCGCATGCTTATGGTAAGGTGACTGACCATTCCTGAACCTAAGGAACAAACCTGTCTATCAGGTTGTGCAGAGCATCAGTAAGTAAATTTAAGGTGCTGCTCATAAATCTCATAATTACTTGGTCATCAAAATTTGTTCACAAGTCTTTGCCTTGTTACAATATATGTGAGAGTGTCTCTTGGCAATCTCCCATAAATTATCACTAGGCAAATCCATATAGGCTAAATAATTTAGATTCAAAGATAATATGAAGGGCATCCACAGAGTTTGAAGCCTTTGAGCTTCTGTACCGGTACCTGCACTTTAGAGTAAAGCCCAAATATGGGCTCCCAGCACTCAACCAGTTAATAAATATACTTTGAGGAAAAGAAATTAAGTTGAGGTTTGTGAACTCTTTGGAAGCATAAGACCAGACTTGTCAGCATACCAATGACTATGAATATTTTATGGCCCATTGGACAAATACATTTGCTCTTGTATTTGTTCTCAGCAATTGGGCAACAATTAATGTCAAGCCATTATAGATAGGCAATATACAGAAACACCAATCCTAACCAATTTTTGAAGACCAAAACTGTCTGCATTTCCAAATTTTCCTACATTCGCTATTTATAAGTCCCTACTGAGGCTTGCAAGCCTGGAAATAAGCAGTCTGTCATCTGAAGAATGAGGTCCCCCAGAGGGTGAATTCGGTGATACTATCCTGCACAGCAGGGTAGCATCACTAAATTTACCATCTGTGGTCTTCAATCTGAATCAAGGTCTCAAGCCTGAACAGACAGAGAAACCCATAGGATAAATTGGCCCACTGTAAGAAATAGAATCAGCAAATTAACCCTCTGGGGACCTCATTCTGCAAATGACAGATTGCTTATTTCCAAGCTTGGGCTTGTAACAGCTGAAAGAATCATTTTCATGAAAGAAGTGACTGATTTTCATTTCAGTTCAGTTAACCCTCAATGGACTAGGTAACTACCCTGGATTCCCCACTAGACTGCAACCTGTCAAATCACTGCCCAGGTGTTTTGTCTATTGTGAGCAGGACCACCTATAGATGGCATGATCAGGGCACATGCACCATTATCATAAAAGCCTGAAATAGGTCTTAAAACATTAAGGTGCATTTAGGACAAGTCACAAAATTACTGTAGATATGATTTGTGGTTGTAAAAGAATGCCACTTTGAATTCACTGGCAGTGTCATTTACAGCATTGTGGTAGAATGTTACTACAGCAACTTATTCTGTTTTTCCTGATATTAATTCCTTTTTGGTAAACAAATCTCAGACAAGTGAGATACCGAACCGATACCAAGGTATACCCCTAAAAATACCGATACCGAACTCGAACTTCCAATACTGCCCATCTCTACAAGCCATGTAAAAAAATTATGATTTATCAGTTAACTAGTCAAAAAGAGTATATAAACTGAAAAAGTCAAAACTTGAGTCACATCTGTGTCCAAAACACTAATCGAACCATAAACATGGTCTCCACAGAATGCTGATGAGAAAACCAGTAACACATGCCGAGAAATGATCATAATGTTTACTTACTTTGCCTCCACCTTGGGCTGCAATAGTACCTCTCAATTCATCAACTGTGGCTATGGCAACAAACACTCTGAAATTTAAATAAGGAACTTACTTTCATAAAAACTTCAAAAAAGATTTTATTTTCTTTCAATTCTTTACAAGTTTATGCTTGGTTTTTTGACAAAATGAGGATAGCAAAAAATCGCTCTCTGGAGAAATACTTAGGTCAGTAAATTACTCTCCTAAACTATTTTTAATTGTTTTGCTTCACAAACAGCCTCTTAACCCTAAATTTAGCCCAATGCAGACGATATCAAAATGTATTATTTTAAGTAAATTTTTTTGTAAAAATTCAACAAAACCACATCATGTGACCCCTCATTGGAACGAGCTCACTGAGCTTGTTCCAATGAGGGGGTCACATGATATGGTTTTGTTGAAATTTCTGGAAAAATAATATTTTTTCAGGTGCTGAATTTGCATATTACGCGGGCGGATGTTGCAGATTCGTTGGGTAAAGGGATAATGCCTACTTAATGGAGTGTATTCTCTATGGAATGAATTCATGCCAATAAACCTCTGTTGAACCTGTGTTTGTTTTTTACAAACCTCTCCACCCAGCAATACAGTACAAGGCAATTGAGCAAGAAGTTCTGCCTGCCTTCCAGGCAGAACTTCTTGTTCAGTCGCCCATACATGGGTAGAGGGGTTATTATTATTAGATAGTATAGATTTATTTATTTATGTATTGGTGATTAAGGTCACATACTTATGCACAATGGCTAATCATGACCATGACAGTTTTACGTGTGGAGGAAGCCGGAGTACCCGGAGAGAACCACCGAGCAACGACGAGCAGCTGCCAGCTCTCCAACATCGTAACTCCGCACTGCAGCACAGACAGGGTTAGATTGGTTGAGGACATGTGCACCATTGACGTGCAGTACGCCTTAGTACACCACGTCATCATGCCCCCATATGGACAATCAGGGTTAAGTGGCTTGCCCAAGGACACAATGCGAGAGTCCGAATCGATCGCTCAGACGGTCACCCATCTGAGGATTAACCGGGTTCGATGTTGCTTAACTTCGGTGATCTGACGAGAACCGGTTACCACAATGCCACCGCACCCTCAGATATTATAGATAATATAAGAATTAATAACATGATTTTGGAGGGCACAGCACTTTATTTTTAGCCCAACAGGAATCATTTACAGTGTGACTTGCCCCAGACTGATCAAAGTAAATTTACTTTTTTGAAGGTTCAAGATCAAAGGCAGTCTTAACCCTTTACCTGCATCTGGCCGCCAAAATATGCAAATTCAGCAGTAGAAAAAAAAGTTTTTAGAAAAATTCAACAACACCAAATCATGTGACCCCTCCTTTGAACAAGCTCATCAAGCTTGTTCCACTGAGGGGGTCACATGATACGATTTGGTTTAAATTACTTGAAAAACCTGAAAAAATTAAATAAAAAATTCTCATATCATCTGTGTTGGGTAAAGGGCTTATGCCACTTCTGTTTTCCCCTCGAGAAGGGAGCTGTAAGAAAGTCTGTGACAGCCGCCATGTTGAAAATGACAAACTGAAACATGGCATGCGAAAAATGCTTATGTGGGATTAAAATTGTGCGAGCAGTAGGCGTTCAACAAAATTGACTGCATCAGATTTTCATCACTAAGTCAAGCAGTGCCTCATTTCTGAGGTTTTAGCTTGTGCATCTTGGACACACCTTATTTGCAAATAAGGTAGTATTTTCTTGTGCACCTGAATTATTAGCAGTGGGATACAGCTAATAATTTATACACCACACATTAGGCTTGCATGGGTTATAATTTTAAGCCTGAGATTTGACAGATCTGCACAATTTATTAGATATATCATATGGTTGATATTTCATGCATGTAACCACAGGTAGGCATGTGATGAGGTGATATACAGTGGAATCCTGTTAACTGAATAGCATTTTGCCACTGCAAATTATTCAAAGCATTCAATAAATAGGGATTTGGTCACTTTCCTGAATTTTTTTAGATGAACTGAGTTTACTCTGTTATATCTTGTTTGACAGAGCTCTTGGAGCTCTGTCAAACAAGATATAATAGATTAACTGCCTGTACTGGATGTAATGAGCCCATAGGTCTATAAACAAGGGCGGTTGTCTGGTAATTTCTAGATAAATTTCAGGACTTTTTATTCAATTAACAGTTTATTCTATAGGCGAAATGCAATTAAGAGATCAAATTTGTACTTATGGTATGGGAATTGGTTTTGTGCTTTGAAATTATATTCAATTAACAGTTATTCAGTTAAGAGATATCAAATTAAGTGGGTTCCACTGTATCATAGGGACTACTAGTAAGATGGAGTGATATTGCTGCCTTGAACTATATAAAAGCTGTTCCAGTCGTTAATTTCAACTTTCTGACTATGCCTACTTCAGTTCAGAATGGAGGCAGCCCAGGGGTGTGGCATAATTTATTTCTGCAATTTTTAGCATGGAAATCTTCTGTATTAGTGGATTCAAACATTGGAAAATATGAAGAATGAAAATAGTACAACAACTGCATAAAATATGTATACTCTGGCCTGACCTTTTATGCAAGAATTGTATTATGTTACATCTGTTATTTATTTATTTATTTATTTATTTATTTGTGTTTAAGGTCATATACTTATGCACAATGGCTAATCATAACCATGACAGTTTTACGGGAGGAGGAAGTTGGAGTACCCGGAAAGAACCACCGAGCAACGACGAGCAGCTGCCAGCTCCCCAACATCGTAACTCCACACTGCAGCACAGGCAGGGTTAGATTGGTAGAAGACATGCACACCATCAACGTGCAGTATGCCTTAGTACATGGCGTCATCGTGCCCCCATGTGGACAATTCAGGTTAAGTGCCTTGCACAAGGACACAACACGGGAGTCCAAATTGAATGCTAAGATGGTCACCCATCCGTGGATTAACCGGGCTCAACAGTGCTTAACTTCAGTGATGGAACGAGAACCGGTTACCGCAATGCCACCGCGCCCCCAAGTTACATCTGTTAGGGCTGAGAATATTTCATGAAAAATTAGTAGAATTATATTCCACATTTTTCTCACATCTGTTTAAATCAACTAAAACAAAATACCTCCATCTAGGGCTAACTGCATTATTGTGATTCACCATCCTAGAAATTCTCCGGTGGGCTTCCAAAAGGTTGTATCTCCCATTTTGGCACGAAACACTTTTTCACAAATTTGGAATATGTGGGTCCAATTACATAAGATGTTCAAGAACAGAAGCAATTGATCTGGGTGAATTGTGTTTTTTGATCAGAATTGATCACATATAGTTTTTAAATGTCGTAGCTTCAAAGCACTTTTCAAAAAACAGGGAGTGCTGATTCTAAAACTTTGTATCTCAAAATTCCTGTCTTGTGAATGGTGGCAATCAGCTTGTTTCTGATAGGTGGAAATGAAACAAAGCCTTGACTAACCACTCAAGCATGAATGGTACAGGTCATAGAATAATACAGATGCAGTGGAGCCCACTTAATTGGATATCTCTTAATTGTATATCCCTGTTAATTGAATATAATTTTCAAACAAAAAAACCATTTACCATATCTTCAGTACAAATTTGATCTGTTAATTGCATATGGATTGTAGAGTAAACTCCTGTTAATTGTATATAAATTTTAGTAATATGTCAAAAAAATTACTGTGACACGCACCAAATTCCTCTTATTTATCAACCTTTTTGGCCTCACCACATCCAGTACAGGCATTTATTCTATTATATCTTGTTTGACAGAGCTCTATGAGCTCTGTCAAACAAGGTATAATAGAATAAATGCTCAGTTTACCTCCAGAACACAGGAAACTGACCAAATCCCTGTTAATTGTATACTCCTGTTAATTGAATAATTTTCACTGGCAAAATGAATATTCAATTAAGAGGATTCTACTGTATAATCAATTCAAAAATATTATATAATTTCTATTACTGCAGGCTAACTCTCAAAATCACCACCTAAAAGACATTTTTCTCCTAGAAAACACATCTAACTGTTATCTGAAACATTTGAGGAGCCACAGTTACTCTGTTCTGTGTTCCCCACATTTGGAGTTATTCAGTTTTTTTTTTGTCTCTCCTTAAAAGTTGGAAAATTTGAGATAATGACATTGTGGAAGCCCACCGATGATATGCATATTCTCTGTTCCCAAACAATGGGTGGTTAATCAGTAACAGAGTGGTTATAACTAATAGTGTTGGGGACAGGACCATAGAATACTGATCCAGAGCTGGATTGTGGTTTGAAGCGGACCAGCCGATAGGCATATTCTCTGTTCCCAAATAATGGGTGGTTAATTGGTAACAGTGGTAATCGGTAATGTGTCCAATTATCACTAGCTCAGGGTACAATACTCATTTTTGGACTTCACCTTCCAACTTTACCTGTGAAATACAGTAGAACCTGTCTTGAGAGACTGCCCTTTGGGCCACACAAAAGTGGTTTCTCAAGACAGGTGGTCTCTCATAACAGGTTTCAGGTTTTCTCAAGTTCGTGAATAACCAACCACAAAATTCAGAAATGGAGAAGAATGGAATTTTGTAATTACTTTGTTGTTCTTTTTTATGAAGTTTTTGTAACAAATTAAAATGGACTGTAATAAAAATTATAAAAATAAATTGAAGATTTTCAACACTAATTTATTTTTATAATTTTTATAACAGTCCATTTCAATTTGTTACAAAAAGATTTTCAACACAAATTTATTTTTATTCCTATATGTCACATTTCAGGTATGTATGAAATTATTTATTGAGCAATAATCCTAATCTTTTCACAGGGGTCTTATAAAAACATCTCAATCTTTAATGAGTTAGCAATTGAAGCCCAATTAAGAGCTTTTAATACTTTTAATTATGTTAGTATAACCACAATGGATTTTCCAATTCCAGAACAGGTAAAAAGTTTTTGTCATGGTTTAAGTCTTCAAAGGGGCGGTCTCTCAAGACAGGTCTATTATGGCATAAAAATACAAGTTGGTACCAGGTCACAGTGGTCCCTCAAGACAGGTGGTCTCTCAAGACAGGTGTTCTCCCATAGCAGGTCCATTATAGAGTAAAACCAATCGGTGCCTGGTAGATGTGGTCTCTCAAGACAGGTGGTCTCTCAAGACAGTGGTCTTTCAAGACAGGTTTTACTGTAATTAGGAGATAACTTCTGGGAACATGTTTCCCTCACAGTCTGAGAGCCAAGTCATTCCAGATAGAAGACACCTGTCCATTATGAGTGATGGCATAATTGAAACAATATAATGTCCCTTGAGTCCAACAAGGTGCCATCTGTGCAATGTCAGCTCGATAAGATATAAAATTTGCTTGTTATAAAACCATAATGTCTCATAGAATTCTTCATTTTGCTGGCAGTTTATCAAACATGACTATGATCAGATATCCAATAAAAACCTCCTGTCACACTCCACCATCATTAACCCTTTACCTAACATAGCGGCCAAAATGGGCCAGAAAATTAACCAGCATAAGGTTGCCACAGCGCAAAATATCTCTGAAGTTACTCGATAAAACCATACAAATATGGATATCATTAGAACCAGCTCTTCGAGCTGGTTCTAATGGTATTCATATGTGTATGGTTTTATTAAAAAATTGTAAAATTTGTTTTCGAAAAATTAAAAAATTAAAGTAATTTATATATTTTTTATACTTACCAATGACCCAGACTTAGCTGGTGCTAACTCTAACAAAAACCAGGGCCAAACACAAATTTTGCCCCCCAATCCCCAAAATTTGCATCCAAAACAAAAAGAAATCATGTCCTAAAGGACCTCCATACTACGCCTCTACTGCGCATGCGCAGTGACGCAGACGTCCCGAAATTGGCGCCAATTATCATTCTTACTGGCAGTGCCTGGTCAGCGCTATGTACTCAGCGGGGAGGCAAGAGTTCCCAACTCCAGGGAGGGCCATCCCCGTCTGGGTCATTGGTAAGTATAAAAAATATATAAATTACTATAATTTTTTTAACATTTTTATACTGTACCAATGACCCAGACTTAGCTGAATAGTAAACAGGCTGGAGGGCCTAGGACATAGAGGAAAATCCAATAAGCTCAACTATATAGTAAAGAGGTAACCCCTTAAGGAGAAAAGGAGTATTAGGCTTTACATGTATCTTTCTTATTTAATATTAAATTAGAAAGATACACTACCCTTAATAATTGAGCACAATAACATTCATGTTCTCTATTAACATCCAGTATAACCCTTATACTAATTATTTTTAAAGCAAGCCAATAAATAAAGTAGTCCAGAGAATTGAGACTCTTTATAGTCATTTAAAAGTGTCCGAGTATTGTATATTAAAGCCCGTTTGACACTTGACATATACAAATGCTTCACACCGAGCTACACTTTAAAAATAAGACATGAATGAATTTAAACATTAATATTACACTTTAAAACCATCCCGGAAGCGACTCAGAAATACTGACTTGTAGGAGGCATTCCCTTGCTTTTCACTATAAAGCAGGTGACCTAAGGGAACACCCGCCCCCCCCCCCCCCCTTCCCCTTGCCCTGGGTCAAATAGCCCAGAGCGAAGAGGGCAGCCGGACGGAGTCACTGCCGGAACAGAAAGCCTGCATAACTATAGTTGCAACTGTTTAGTGGACGACATTCTGAGCAACAGATAATGGACCTAAACAATGCAGGTCTCCAGAAATGGACTCAATATTTCTGAGATAAAAATTCGTAAATGTGGATGGCTGAGACCAATAAGCAGCCTTCATTAAATCTGTAATAGCAACACTATTAGCATAAGCCCAGGAAGTAGAAAGAGCTCTTACTTCATGAGCAGAAATCTTAAGCACAGACTGCTGAGAAGAAGATAAATCTTCATAAGCAGTACGGATAGTTAACTGAATCCATCTAGCAATAGAATGGACTGAAATATCCTTTCTATTAGGCATCAAAGACAGAAAGAAACGTTTCCGTCCCTTTCTGATAAACTGAGATCTCTGTTTATAGATACGTAGTGCTCTAACAGGACAGAGTAAAGGCCTACGCCCGTCTGAAGACGGAAGAGCCTTAATAACAATAGGTTCCGGATATTTATTAGGAGCCTGATTCTTAGCTAAAAAACCCACATTAGTAGTGAAGGTGATAGTGTTCCCAACACTACGATAATGAGAATCATCCACCGATAGTGCATGAAGCTCACTGACTCTTCTAGCAGACGAGAAAGCTAAGAGAAAAGCTGTCTTATAAGATAAGAATTTGAAATCTACTGTCCCAAGAGGTTCAAATGGCTTTTCCTTCAATTTAAGAAGAACCCAAGCTAAATTCCACTTAGGAATTAATCTAAGAGTTCTGGGTCTATTTATCGAAAAGTTTCTAACCAACTTCGATAAAGAGACATTAGATCCAATTTGTAAACTATCATGATGTGCATAGGTATCAGATAACATAGATCTATAACCCTTTATAGTAACAGGCTGCAGTTTGATTTCGTCAAACAAGTATACTAGAAAGTTTGCAATGTCTGGTATAGAGGGATCGAATATATCTACAGAATGATCCCTACACCAACGACGAAAAACCTTCCACTTAGCCGCATAGTTTAGCGAAGAGGAGGTCCTCCTACAGTTAGAAATCGCGTCCACTGCTCGTCCTGTAAAGTGCTTGCCATGCAAGAAGGACCGCACAACGGAAAAACGTGAAGGTTGAGACCTTGCGGGTTGTGATGGAGTTGGCGCGATTTCCCCTGCGAAAGAAGATCCTCCCGTGGAGGAAGCTTCCGCGGTAGGTCCCACAACAGACACCTGAGTAGATTTATCCACGGTCTCTGTGGCGACAGAGATGCTACCAACAGAATCTTGCATTGAGATTGTTTTATCTTTAGCAATACTTGTTGAATTAACGGCGCTGGAGGATACGCATATCCTATCATTCCGTCCCAAGGGATCGACAGAGCGTCTACTGCAAATGCTCTTGGATCCGGACACGGAGACACATACGTCTGCAACTGATTGTTGAGATGTGTCGCAAATAAGTCTATCATTGGCCGTTCCCATTGGTAGCAAATCTGATTGAATACTTGTTTGTTGAGAGTCCACTCCGACGGCAACAAGCGACCCTTTCGTGAAAGGGAGTCTGCTAGCACATTCAGATGACCCGGTATGTGACGGACCAAAAGAAGAACGTGATGTTCTAGCGCAAACAGAAGGATTCTTTCCGTTAGATTGAACAACGGAACTGAATGAGTGTCTCCCTGATTCCGTATATACGCCACTACTGTCGTATTGTCGGATAGGATTTGGACATGAGCATCGTGAATAATGTCCATCCAGTGACGTAACGCAAGCCAAATTGACATCATTTCCTTGATGTTTATGTGCATGCACAGGAATTGCGGATCCCAAAGACCCTGGCATCTCGAATCCGTTGGGATTAATGATGCACCCCAACCTGTTTGACTGGCATCCGTCATAACGGTAAAACTCGGATCCGGCAACTGCAGCGGAACTCCTTGAGTTAACCACTGAATGTTTGCCCAAGCCTGAATCTCTTGTTTCACTTGATCTGACAAGAGAACGTCTACATCGAGCGAATGAATTTACACACTCCAATTCTGAGTCAGGAAAATTTGAAGAGGACGTGTGCGTAACCGCCCCATCGGAATGAGATCCGCGGCGGCTCCGCACAGACCTATCAGTCTCATAAATTCTCTCGCCGTGACTTTGTCTGCGTGCAGACAATAGCGAGCGTAACAACTGACTAATTTCGCTCTGGTTAACGGCAGACGAACGAGATTGTTGTGCGTCTCAAAGCTCATTCCCAGATGAGTGAATGACTTGGACGGCACCAGATCCGACTTCTCCTCGTTTACTATAAAACCGAGACGTCGGAGCAATAGAAGAAGATTCTGAACATCGTTCTGAAGCGTTAACTCGTTGCCGTACCTCTGAAGAATGTCGTCCAGGTAGGCCGACGTTACCGTAGACGAATGAGCTCGGAAGTAGATCATTACCGAGTTCATTACCCGAGTGAAAGCCCAGGGTGCTAGATTCAATCCGAAGCACATCGCCCGGAATTGATACACCACTCCTAGGACTGCGAAGCGTAGATACTTTCGGAATGTCGGATGTACCATGACATGAAAGTACGCATCTTTGAGATCTATGCTCGTTGCATAATCGTTCACCCGAATACTCGCTCTGACCGATCGAATCGTCTCCATATAAAACTTCGGAGCGACGATCAGCTTGTTTATCCAGCTCAAATCTATGACTGGACGGAACGAGCCGTCTGGTTTCGGAACCAGAAACAGATGGCTGTAGAATTCCGGAGATTCCTGGTTTTCTACGACCTCTACCGCGTTCTTCATTAAAAGAGACTGCACCTCTGATAACAGAGCGTCTCTTTTCTGCGGATTTGACGGAAGATGAGTCCACTTTGGACTTCGAGTTAATGGAGGCTTTCATTTGAAGGATATCTTTAGACCTTCCGAAGTCACTCCTCTCACCCAAGGGTCGTCCGTAATCGACGCCCATTCTTGTGAAAAGCTCGACAACCTTCCGCCAACTGGAACGCGATAGAGGTTTAAGCCATCACCTCCTGGACCTGCGAGGCCTGCGGTAGGAGAAACCACGTCTTCCACGACCCGCACCTCACCCCGTCGACCTCGGGGCGTCCGACCGATTGTCCCGGCCTGAAGGACGTCCCGAACGAGAGTCGCTATCCTGACGGTCTCTCGAATAAGACCAAGAGGACGCACCGGAACCTCTATAGGAACCTCTCTTGGGCGCATTAGACCCAGAAGTGCCTGTCTTATTCGTGTCTGCTGTATCCGACTTCTTAGGAGCAGATTTGAACAACAGAGAATCCTTAGCTTTCTTTGTAATTTTATCATAAATAGCGGAAAGCTTGCCGTCAAAGAGAAGTTCTCCTGAGACCGAAGCGACTCTAAGAGAGTTCTTCACCTTAGAATCCACTAGTGTGGATGTAGCTAGGGCTGCGTCACGTCTAACCAACTCCAGATTTGCCACTGAAAGGGCGGAGTTACACGTGGAATAAGCTACTGCCCTTGAAAGAAGTCTTAAAGAGGATTGTATATCCTGAAACTCTTTCCCCTGAAGGCGCAGTGATAACGCCTTAGTAAGGTGATCTGCATAAGATAAGGCATCTAAATTGGCTCTGTTAGACGCAATAGCTGTTTCCAACACCGCGGTTGGAATAGAAGCTGACGACGGTAATGATAGCTCTAAGTCTTCCGCCTCGTCGTCCATACGCAGAGGAACTCTCGGTATACCCTGTCCTGCCGTATCGAATTTATTCCTTGCATTAATGAAAGGCAGGTTGAGAGTATTAGCGGACAAGAAACCTGCTTTCCCCGTCCTGGAAGCAAGTTTAAATATAGCGTCGTTCAATAATTCAAATGTTCTTGCAACATTATTGGACTGCGACGGAAACTCGGGAGCGATGTCCCTGAACCGCTCAAAAAATTCAGAGTCCAATGACGCTATAATTCTCTTGTCCGGAAGCGCAGCAGTCTGGCCCGACGGAACAACTTGAGGGAGAAAGTGCCGGATGAAGTCCACGGCAGCTTTATGTTGTTCCGAAAGGGATAGCTCCAAGTCATCCGTATCCCTTTCACCATCCGGTCGGACCTCATGATGTTCCCGGTCGTCCGCCCCCGATGCTTCGGCGGAGCGTACCGACCCAGCGCCGTCGGATAATTCTCGATCCGACACCGTTTCTGTCGGCTGCTGGGATGCTGCGATAAGCTGTGCTATCTGCACAAGAATGTCCGGCGTCGAGACCTGCGGAGGCGCAGTCTTAAACTGCTTCGCCGAGGGCAGCTCCGCATCAGATGGCTCCCGCATACTTTTCCTATGCGAACGTCCGGAGTCCATCGGTCTCGAATCCCTGGCTGCCGGATGGTGTGACCTGGTCGCCGAAGAATCCTTGATCGGCGAAGCTGGTAATATATCGGCGGTCACGCAGCCAAGGTGCGGTCGTGTGTGCTGACGAGAAGAGGAAGCCTTAACAGTCTCTGCGGACTGCTTATACAACGGAGCGTCCCGAGCGACGGACGTATGCTCCGCTAAAGACACATTTTGTACCACAACATCTGGTCCCAGATGTTGTTGTACGAGAGAGAGGCCTCTCTCGCTCGCGGCCCGGCTGGACCTGGACGAGCTAGGAACCGGACTCAAAGGCTTCCTCCGATCTCGCTTACTATCCGCCGTCACTGGGTGTGCATCTATTATGTTTATAGTGCTCGCATCACCCAAAATTTCCTCTTGGACCGCATCGGACGAACCCGGCTGCCGAACCATTCGGTGAATGGACGCTACACCGGGCGAGCTAGCGGACGACATTTGTCTAATCTCCATGAGCACTTTTGCCGCTAGCTCTGAATTCATTTGTGACGACGGACGCACACTTGAAGAAGATAACATGGAAACATCACCCTGTTCTGGTTCCTCTGAAATAGAAACTGAGAGAGTAGAGTGACCTTGCGGAGAAAGAGCCGGCATCGCCCTTTCTCCAGAAACAACATATCGTGACACACGTTTCCAATGTTTTTCATCCCAATGTTCACATATAGGACAGGGATTAATGCGAGAACACTGACTACAATTAATACAATGATCATGAAAGTCAGAGGAAGATTTCTTCCTATTACAATTTGAACAACGTCCCTTCATTGTGAAAGAACAACAATAAGTCCTAGTTACTCGCAAAAACCCCTGACACAAAGATACATAATAACATGATCCATTAATAAATGAAAAAACAATTGCAAAACAAAATAATTTTGAAAAAATATTTTTTCAGCGAAGCCCAAGTTGCTGAAAAGTAATGTTGAGCCCCGATGGATCCGATGGCAAAGTGTGGTCAAAAATTTTAAATTTATATTAAATAATTAATGAGACACTTTCGGATAATACAAATGTATCTTATAGTGAGATAAACTACAGCAAAGGCAAACAGCCCCCCTCAAAAAAGGCTGTTGCCAATGAAAACAAACAGTGTAAAAACACCAGAAAACATGACTCCAGGCACTGAAAAAACTGGCCCGGAATCAGTCATCAATTACACTCTATCTGATGCAAAACAGAGACTCCCAGGGGAGAATCTGTAGAACATCAGATGGAAGATGCAGAACACAAACGTTATACACCCATGGGTGAAAACGTAACTATGGGGAAAATAACAGAAAACATTCTGTAACCAAGCAACTCTCCCAGGAAATTTTAGAAATGAAATTTCTCAAAAATATGCCAAAAGCATGGGAGAATTGCAAGGGGGGACTTTAGAAGGCTAGGGGAGAGGAAACACTGAATAAGCAGTGCAACAATTAGCAAGAATGACAACAAGAGGCCCATGCCTCGAAAATAGGCAACTCAACATAATTTCATCAAAAAATTTTAAGTACAGCCCTGATTATTTTTTGTCACTTCCTTTTCCTCTCCTCCTTCTATCCTCCTTAGAATCACATTTTCTCCACAAATTACGTGTCTGGCATCCTTTAAACTGAGATTTACAAGCACAAAGATCAGTGAGATGTTGACTGATGAAGGGCCAAACAGAGAATGATAATTGGCGCCAATTTCGGGACGTCTGCGTCACTGCGCATGTATAAAAATATGTGAAATTTAATTTATTTTTTAAAATACTGTGTTAGGTAAAGGGTTAACATAGAAGGTGTCAAATTGTCCCATATTTGATTAAATGAAAGTGTCAATGACACTATAGCTCAACTTGTCAAGACATGTACATGTATAGTATGTGACACAGCAATGACAAACATCTAGGTAATGACCTGATAACAAAGGTACATATAAAGTATTGTAACGGTCTGTACATAAATACTGACCGTAGCCTTAACAAATGTATAGGTAAAGTATTGTAAAGGTGGGTGACAGTCAGATGCTAAACTAGAAAAGAAATCTTTGAGTCCCAGAGTGGGTCTGACTGAACCCCAAAATATTTGTTCTCATAGCACAGTGATAACAAAGGCACCCCAAAACACACTCATTCCTGTCCCAAGGTGAAAACAAAGGTACCCAAGAAGTTTCGTGAAGATCAGTTCATAAATACGAGCTGTATAGAAGTTGTGACAAAAAACTGATTGGACCTAATTTCGGTACAAAATGGTCACTGGCTGCCATCTTGAATTTTGGACCGCACTCAGAAACACTCGTTCTCACCCCAAGTTAATAACAAAGGTACCCAAGAAGTTTCGTGAAGATTGGTTGATAAATACAGCCTCTAGCCTGAGCTGTATTGACATGTGCACTTACAGTGTATAAGTAGCACTAAATAAATCAAAATTCATCTAATTTGCATAATTTCTGCATGAGAAAAAAACCTGTACTGTATGTGATGTATTCCATTTTACTAAACATTCATACAAAAATTTATTCAAATCAGAACTTTCATACAGAAGTTCTGTACAAAAGACTGATTGCACTAATTTTGGTACAAAATGGCTGCTGGTGGCCATCTTGAATTTTGGACCACACCCAAAAACACTCGTTCTCATCCCACGGTGATAACAAAGGTACCCAAGAAGTTTCGTAAAGATCGGTTCATAAATACGGCCTCTGGCCCGAGCTGTATCCAATTGTTGATGTACGGACAGACGGACGACGGGCCATGACAAAAGCTCAAATTTGGCTTCGCCAAAGTTGAGCTAAAAATGACTCCACTGTAGTGGACTGCCTTGGACTGATCAAGTTGGAACCAGACTCTAACAGACTGCTGTTTTTTTTATCAGACCACTAAAGGCACTCTGGTACAGTTCACATCACTAACAACTGAACAGTTAACAAGTTACAGAATTCCTTGACCATTTCAGCACCTGAGTCAATGCTGACACTTACTTTAATTCCAGACTTACCTTGATATTTGTTCTCTTGTACCCTTGCTATCTGTCTGTGCCAATGCAACAAGTGCCGACACCACTCCATACTCTGTAAGTTTCTTTACTCTCTCCACAACAAAATCATGATGATCCTGTAGAAAGATAAAGAGATTAAATCACACACAGAGAAATTATATCACATGAACTGTTCTGATTGGCTATAAAATGAATGAGGTCACATGGTTAACCCTTTCGCTGCTATAGGTCCGTACTGAGTACGGATATAAAATTTGATTCTCTGTGCTACACGTCCGTACTGAGTACGCAGTTACCACACAGATAACATCAATACGCCACACAGTGGTATTCTCAATATAACGCACTTGGTGACACATGTAAGAGGCCGACAATGTGACGTCAGATATTTTTTCGAGTAATTTCCATCATTTTTACGGAAATACCCGAATGAACCGCATGTGAAATTTCCAATGAGACTTACTTTTCCTTATGTTCTTGTAGTGCAAACATGTCGAAAAGATTGTACACAACCGAAGAAGTTGTTGCAGAATTGTATGCAGACAATGATAGTAATGCCGGTTATTTAGATAGTTCAAGTGACTTTAGCGACTCTGATGAATCTGAGGGGAGTTCTGATGCGACCATTGCGATCGAAAGTGAAGACGATGACATTTCAATGGGTTAAGGCCATGACGGTTACAATTGGAACTAAACATTGGACTCCAAACATGTTCAAATATGTTCTAGCAGATGAAAATTACAAATTATTTTATGTTTCTGATTTTTTCCATTTTTTTATATTTTTCCATTTTCTACCATATATGGCTCACCACAGGAAATTAAAAACTTGCACAGCAGCGAAGATTTTAAGACTGAATGACAAGGGACGTAACTCTTTAAAACAAAAATTGTCAGACTGCAATCAAGATACTTTATTTAACATTGTACTCTTAAATGGTTGAGTGCTAGAAGCCACCATTAGGGCTTTCAAATTATTGAAGGTACCAGTGCAAAAGTCAACATTTTCCTCACTTGTGTTCAATATTCAGTCAAACGCAAATAATATTTTGTTTATACAAATTTTCTATTACAAATTAATGGAGAGTGCCTGTTGGTACTCTCCAATAACTTGTAATAAAACAACTTTTGATGAACAAAATCAGATCACCAAAAATAATCTAGCCCTCAACCATTTAAAGTACAGTGGAATCCTGTAACTTGAATACACACTTTGCCAGCTAGAATTAACAGGAGTGTTCAACTAACAGGAATTTTTTCACTTTCCAGCATTATTGATATAATCGGAACATTTATTCTATTATATATTGTTTGACAGATCTTGTGAAGCTCTGTCAAACACAATATAGTAGATTAAATGCCTGTATTGGATGTACAGGGGCCAAAACTATCTACAAGTGAGGATAAGTGGTTATTGTCAGGGTAATTGTTTGACATATCAAAAATATTTTTATTCCATTAACATGAGTTGACTCTATAACCTATATGCAATTAACAGATTCAATTTGTACTTAAGGTATGGTAAATAGTCTTGTGCTTGGAAGCTATATTTAATTAACAAGGCTATTTATTAACAAGAGGGGCAACGCAAAGTGTGTGCCAATGCACCAACTCGCCAAAAAGTCAAAAGAAGGAAAAAGGGCCATAACTCTGGACAAAATGTGAAGAAGAAATTCATGCTGCACAGGTATCGTTCCACCATGATGCTCTATCACAACACCAAATATTCAAATTGGAGTAGCAGTGGCTGAGATATAAGGGAAAATGTTGGTACAGAAAGACGAAGAGACAGATGGAGGTCTCCTCTAGATACCCCTTCTGCTTTTCAAGTCTGGGGCATAATAAGATATAGTCAATTCTGTGGGCTCCACTGTATATCAATTATACACATATCACACATCTCAAGACAAACTGTCAAGATATAAACTAGTTACCTCATGAACATCTATTTATTTTTTATCTTTGCAATTATTGATTTCTTCAACCTCCGAGCTTCATATACTTGGTTTGATTTATGTCTTAGGTCTCATAATCTATAGAATAGCATTGGTTGTGGTGTATTTTATTAACTAGTAGAGTGCTGAATTATTCTTAGTTGTCAAAATTTGTTCACATGTTTTTGCCTTGTTGCAATTCATGGGAGAGTTGTAACAAGGAAAATCCTTAAAGACTAAATAATTTTACTTCAAAGATAGTATGATGCATTATCTGCTGAGTATGAAACCTTTTAGCACTGCAGCACCTGTACTTCTGAATAAAGCCCAAAGTTGGGCTTCCAGCATTCTGCCAGTTAATATTGCTAATTTATTTGACTTAACCCAATGCATTTATATGTTTTTATTACGTACTTTATAAATAACCACATTTCTATTGGCTGGACCGTATACACATTACTGGTACTCAAAAATCCATGTATACCGGTTTTCCAGTGCTTTTGGAAATCCCCTCTCTAGTTCCATTTCAATCAACATGCATGTGCAGTCAGCCTGACTTCCGTCTCATTTTATTGTTAAAAAAAAGTATTTCTGGTTGATACAACTGAACTTTTAACTGACAAATAGAAGATTGTTTTTTTGAGGATGGTGTATATAATAAAACAGTTATGGCCTTCTGTGGGGGTAAATATGATGTGATATGAACCTAAAATCTTATATTGGCCTCTGCTAATGCCTTGGTCAATATAAGATTTTTAGGTTCATATCTCATCCACCACCACAAAAGACCATAACTGTATATTAAAGTTTGCATTGGTAATACAGCCCTGATAATTCACCCTCAGCAAACAGAAGTGCCGAGAAAAATGCTGAGGAAATGAAAAATATCCACAGTAAAAATACTGCCATGGATGGCTTCTTCAGAAAGGTTTGTGGTGGCAGAAATTGTACAACTTCCAGGTTACACAAGGAATCAAACCATGTGGGTTGTGCTATGCTTTATTGCTAATTTTACAATTTACAGTACAAATTGCAGCATAACCACTAGAAACTGTGTGTTCTGCTTCTTTATGTGTTGATAATACCAGAATCTGACATGATTCTGGTGTTATCAACAAAGAAGCAGTGAGATACTTAGTTTGTGGATATGCTGCATCTTATTTTCACTCATACTATACATATTGAGCAAGTCGCCGCTTATTTCCAAGATTTTTTCTCAGCATTCACATAGTTCATGATATTGGCATGATATAATTGAGTGAGAGATTCTACACATTGATTGTGATTATATACACATGTATCTCAAACTACTTTCACATGTTAAAGTTACTTGAAAGTTTTCACTTCACCGCACACTACATGTACATGACAATTAAAACTATGCCCTGCCCCCTGATGATTTTTACACACTTGAATAACCTTAACAGCAATTGCCATAGAAGCACCAGTTTTCCACAGCAATTTTTTTGACGAGGAAACTAGGATGAATTACCAAGACTGGTAATAAACAGAGCATGCGTCAGCCAAAATGATCATGCAGGAGAAACTGAGAACGAGATTTTTATCTTATTTAGGACATAGATAACTTAACAACTTTTGCCTCTGGTTTTCCATAATCAACATCTGAAAAACAATTAGATAGTAACAACATTCACTCATCTCCCAATTCTTCCTGCAGACATTCGAACATAACATAAATTAAACAAATGACATACTTTGGGATGGTCTTCAGGTACATGCTGTTTTGCAAATTTGGCAAGCTCCTTCATCTCTGGCATAATATCTGCAACGTCATAACTGTTTGTGAGATTAACAAACACAGTGACAGGAGCATAAACATTGTTCTTGTCCAGATGCTGTAATAAAAAAAAACACTATATGAATACAAACTAAAATGGAATGACCAATTAGAGTGTAAATTCTGGAGACTGAGGGCAGTGATACAATGAAACATAGCACAGCAATGGAAGTTAATCTGGGAAGGGGGTCTGTGGGAGGAGGAGTAAAGAAAGAAGCACAACAATGAAGGTTAGATTTATAACCCTTTACCTAACATGAAAAGCAGACGACACTTGCAAACAAAATTCTTGAATAACTATTTTTTTTCATTTTTTGTCTCAAAAACATAGGTTATGACCCCTTATTGGAACGAGCTCAATGAGCTTGTTCCAAAGAGGGGTCATAACCTATGTTTTTGAGACAAAAAATGAAAAAAATAATGAAAATTAATTGGCAATTTTTGTGAATAGCGCTGGCCTGTTTAGGCCGTTACGTTGGGTAAAGGGTTAAGCAGGAGATGTTAAATAATGGTAGCTGTTGTGGCACGATTTAATTAGCAGAAAAGACCCCAAAACTGAAAAGGTCTCTTATGAAAAGTACCATGTTACATAATGATTTTGTTCCAAAATACCAGGTATACAAGAGAATTTGGCGACAATACCATGTGTAACATGACAACTTTTATTAGGGGTACGGAGATTACTTGTGGATATTGGTGGATAGAAATGTCAGAGTTAATAATGTCTGCTCACAAAAATGAAAAACAAAAAGCAAATCCATTCACACACAGATTCGTGTAATGAAGCCAGCAAGAATCCATGTAGAATCTCACTGAACATCTGCTTGGACTCGTGTGAAAAAAATGAGTCGATTTAATCCCTTTACTTAATGTAGCAGCAGTAAATTAACCAATTCAAGGCTAACATGACCTGAAATACCCTGACACTTTGTCAATAAAATAGTATAAACATGGCTGTCATTGGAACCGGCTCAAAGAGATTTTTAAAGAATATGCCTCATACAGCACTAAGTCAAAACTTGGGTACACATAAGAAACCCAAATGCAGACCCAGGGATTTGAACAATTTGAATCTGCCACACCCCTCCCCCACCCCCACACTCCCCACAAATAATGCGTTATGCCACAAATCAAATGATTATGACAGGTGGATGCGAAGAAGACAATATTTAAAGAATACTTCTCATATTGGAGTAAGTTGAGATTTGGGTTCCTATAAGAAGCCCAAACATTGATCCAGTGACTTGAATTGAACAAATTTGAATCTGACTCCTCTAAGGATGCTGTATACCTGATATCAGAAGATTCTGATTAGTGGTCCTGGTGAAAATGTTTAACCCTTTACCTAATGTAACGGCCAAAACTGGCCAGCGCTATTCTCAAAAATCGCCAATTAATTTTCATTATATTTTTCATTTTTTATCTCAAAAACCTAGGTTATGACCCCTCATTGGAATGAGCTCGTCGAGCTCATTCCAACGAGGGGTCATTATCTATGTTTCTGAGACAAAAAGTGAAAAAAATTAGTTATTCGAGAATTATTTTTGCAAGTGTCGTCTGCTTTTCAGGTTAGGTAAAGGGTTAAAGAATATTCCTCAGATGGCACTAAGTAAACCCAGGGACTTGATTTAAACAAACTTTAATTTGAAAGTATGTTTATACCAAATATCAAAAGATTCCGATTGATTGTCCTGGAGAAGAAGATTCTATTAATTATTTTTTTTTTTGGAATTTAAGGGTGATAACTAGAATTATGCCCCTTTGGGTACCCTTCTGTGTGCTTGACAACATTATTTGAACAAACTTGAATTGACATGTGATAAGGAGCATGCATATTCAATCTGGTCTGGCATGTTTTTGAAGAAATCAATACTGTAAAGTTTAGACAAAACAACAGGCAGAAAGTGATTACAAAAACTAACCTTGAGGTTTGCTCAGGTGAGATAACAAGTCATGAAAAGTCCTTGAAAAGTTAAAAAATTTATAGTAATTTATATATTTTTTATACTTACCAATGACCCAGACATAGCTGGTGCTAACTCTTAAAATATAGGGCCAAACACAAATTTTGCCCCCCAATCCCCAAAATTTGCATCTAAAACTAAAGAAAACATGTCCTGAAAGGCCCTCCACACTTCGCCCTCACTGCGCATGCGCAGTGTCAAGGACGTTCTGAAATTGGCGCCATTAATCATTCTAATAACCAGTGCCTGGTAAGCGCTATGTACTCAGCGGGGAGGCAAGAGTTCCCAACTCCTGGGAGGGCCATCCCCGTCTGGGTCATTGGTAAGTATAAAAAATATATAAATTACTATAAATTTTTTAACATTTTTATACTGTACCAATGACCCAGACATAGCTGAATAGTAAAAAGGCTGGAGGGCCAAGGACATAGAGCAAAATGGAATACGCTCAATAAAATAAAATAGAGTCATCCCCTGTAGGGAAAAAGAAGTAATAGGCCTTACATGTATCTTTCTTATTTATGATAAATTAGAAAGATACAACACCTTCCAAAATTGAGCTTCATACATCCATGTACTCTATTAATATCCAATATAATCCTTATACTAATAATTTTTAAAGTAAGCCAATAAATAAGTAAGTCTAGAGAATAGAGACTCTTATACTCCTAAAAGTGTCTGAGGATTGCATAATCATGTCCGTTGACATATGCAATATTCAAAAGCTATACTTTAAAAACTAAGACTTGAATGAATTTTAAAAACCTAAACTTCTCAGTAAACAACCATCCCAATAACAGCTCAGAATTACTAACTCCGGTGGAGGTATCCCCTTGTTTTCATAGTAAAACAGGTGACCAAAGGGAACACCCTCCCCCCCCCCCCCCCCCCTTTTTCTTGCCCTGGGTCAAATAGCCCAGAGCGAAGAGGGCAGCCGAACGGAGACACTGCCGAAACAGACAGCCTACCTAGCTATAGTAGCAACTGTTAAGTGAATGACATTCTGAGCAGTAGATAACAGACCTAACAATAGAGGCCTCCAGAAATGGACTCGATATTTCTGAGATAAAATTCATGAATGTGGATGGCTGAGCGCAATGAGCGGCCTTCAAAAATCTATAATAGCGACACTATTAATGTAAGCCCAAGAAGTAGAAGAACTCTTACTTCATAAGCCGAAATCTTAAGCACAACTGCTAAGTCAATGATATACTATAAACAGTACCGATAGTTAATAGAATCCCTTAACAAAAAAATGGAGCGTAACGTCCTTCTACTAGACATCAAAGACAGAAGAAGCTTACGCCCATAGTAATAAACAGAAATCTGTTTATAAATACATAAACTGTACCCGGAAAGAGTAAAGGCCTATGCCCATACGAAGACGGAAGGACCTTAAAATAATAGGTTCCGGATAATAGGAGCCTAACTCTTATGCAACAATCCAACCTAAATAGTAACGGAAGTATTGATTCCGAAACTATGAAAGTGAAAATCATCCATCGATAGTGCATGAAACTCACTGACTCTACAGTAAAAGAGAAACCAACAGAATTACTGTCTAAAAGGTCAGAATTTGAAAACTACTGTTTCCAGAGGCTCAAATGATTACTTAGCTAAATAAGAACCGAAGTTAAAATCCGTATAGGAATTTAATCTAAAGATTCTAAGTCTATTTATCAAAAAGTTACTAACTGACTTAGATAAAGAGACAAAAGACTCAATTGTAAACTATCGTAGAGTGCATAGGTATGAGGTAACATAAACCTATAACCTAAATAATAACAGGCTGCAGTAGATCTTGTGAAACAAGTATACTAAAAAATAGCAATGAGTAGTATGGAGGGATCAACAATATGAACATAATGATCCCTACACCACGACGGAAGAGCCTCCACTTTAGCCGCATAGAATAGCAAAGAAGAGGATCTCCTATAGTAAGAAATCGCGTCCAAAGCTCGTCCAGTACAGTGCTTACAATGCAATACGGACCACACAACGGAATACATGAAGGTTGCGACCTTGCAGGTTGTGATAAAGATGACACGATTTACCCAGTGAAAAAGATCCTCACATAGAGGAAGATTTCACATTAAGACCCACAGTAGACAAGAGAGAAAATTACTCAAGATCTCTGTGAAGATAGAGATGCTATCAACAGAAATGTATTGTGGTTGTTTATCTTAGCAATACCTGCTAAAACAACAGCGCCGGAGGATACGCGTATCCTATCATTCCGTCCTATAGATCAATAGAGCGTTAAGAATATTAGCTCAGAGATCTGGACAAGCCAACACATACGTCTGCAATTGATTAGCAAGCTGTGTCATAAATAAATCATCATTGGGCGCTCCCATAGATAGCAAATCTGATTGAATACTTGTTTGTTGAGAGTCCATTCTGACAGCAACAAGCGACCCGTAAGAGAACGGGAGTCCGATAAAACAATCAGACGACCCGGAATATGACGGACCAAAACTGAACTTGGTGTACTATAACCAACAGACGGATTCTTTCCATTAAATTGAATATCGGAAACGAAAGAGTGCCTCCCTGGTTCCAGAGATACGCCACTACTGTCGAATTAAAGGACAGGAATTTGGGCATGCGTTTCTGAATAATGTTCATGCAATGACATAAAGCAAGCCTAAAAAACATTATTCCGCGGAAGAAAACTGATTGCTAAAAGACTGCGGAACCCAAAGACCCTGGCACTTCGAATCCGTAGGGATCAGTATTATATCCCAATCTGTTTTGACTGGCAACCGTCATAACAGCCACACTCGGGTCCGGCAACTGCGGCGGCACTCTCTGAGTCAACCACCGAATGTTTGCCCCAGTCTGAATCTCTTGTAACACTAGATAGACAAGAGAACGTGTAAATCGAGCAATTCATGGATTGCCGAAAAGTTGCCGTCGAAGAGAAGCTCCTCCGAGAACGAAGCGACTCTGAGAGAGTTCTTAACCTTACTATCCACGCGAGTGGATGTAGCTAGGGCTGCGTCACGTCTAACTAACTCCAATCAGCCACTGAAGGGCGGAGTTATACGTGAACAAACTACTGCCCTCAAAAGAAATTACATTGAGAATAATATCCCGTAAATCTTTTCTTGAAGACGTAATGATAACGCCTCAGTAAGGCGGATTACGTATAATAAAGCGTCTAAGTTAAGTCTACTATACATAATGTCGTTCCCAACATTGAAATTGGAAAAGACATAAACGGCGAAAAAGAATATATGCAGTTTTTAATCACACCGTCAAGACGCATATGAACTCTCGATATGCCCTGCTCTGCCAAAATAAACTATTTGTATAAATGATAAAATGGCAGAAATGAGCAACGCGGACAAGAAACTAAACTATCATGCTTAGTAGCAGGCTTGTATATATATATATATAGCGTCGAAAAATAAAACACATGTTGTAATGACAATATTGGACTGCGTCGGTAAGTCAGGGACAATGTCCCCGAACCGATCGAAAAATCCGAGTCCAATGACGCTATAAGTCTCTTATCCAAGATCGCAGCAATGAAGTCCGAAATAATAATCAATGGAAGATAATGCCAGAAGATATGAAAGGCATCTTCCGATACTACTAAAGGGAAAACTCGAAATCTTTCGAATCCCTTTCGCCATCCTGTCGGACCCTATAAAGCATTCGGTCGTCCGTACCTGATGCAACCGCGGACCGCACCGACCCAGCGCCGTCGGATAATTCCTGATTCGACCGAGAAGCTATCAATTGCTGGGATGCTGCGAAACAACTGTGCTAACTCGGATAGCACGTCCGTCACTGAGGCCTGAGGAGAAGCGGTCTTACGATGCATTGCCGCTGGAAGCTCCGTGGTCGTTACCCCGTGCATACTACCAATATGCGAGCGAACGGAATGTATAGGCCCCGTGTCCCTTGGCTACCGGATGGCGCGACCTATTCGCCGTGGAATCACTGAATGCCGAAACTGATCGGATACTCGAGGTCACGTAGCCAATGTGCGGTCGTGTGCCCTGCTGTGAGGATGAGGAAGCATTAAAGACAGTCTCTAGGACTGTCAATATAACGGAGCGTCCCGACCAACGGACATATGCTCCGAATGTAAAAAATCTGAACCACAACATGCGGTCCCCTATGTTGTTGGGCGAGAGAGGGACCTCTCTCGCTCACAGCCCGGACGGACCTGGACCAGCCAGGAACCGGACTAACAGGCTTCCTCCGATTTGTCCTCAATCTGCCGTCACTGGGTGAGTACTAAAGTAATTAAAGTGCTCGCATCACCCAAATCTCCTTCCTAGACCGCAATGGACGAACCCGGCAGCCGAACCATTCGATGAATGTACGCTACACCGGGTGAGCTAGCGAATGTCACTCCGTTGGCGATAGACATATTCCATGAGCACTTATTGCCGCTAACTCTTCATTAACTATGACGACAGAGGCACACTTTTGAAAGACATCTCCATAACTCTTCGAACAAGAAACCAGAAATGCTTGGTTAGCAAGCATAAAATAATAATATATATAGCGTCGTTCAATAATTCAAAAGTTTGTGTGACATTATTGGACTATGTCGGAACTGAGGGACGATGTCCCTGAACCGAACCAAAAATTTCTAAGTCCACCGACGCTATCAGTTTCTTATCCGGCATCGCAGCATTCTGGTCCGACGAAAGAAGCTGTAGAAGACCAAGTCAGATGACATACACAACAGCATATGTTGTTCCGAAAGGGAAAGCTCGAAATCCTCCGAATCCCTTTCGGTATCCCGTCGGACCGGATGAAACTTTCGGACGTCCGTACCCGCTTCCGCGGAGCGTCCCGACCCAGCATCGTCGGATAAAATATATGCGACAGATTCAGTTGATGCTGGGATGCTGCGATAAACTGTGCTATTAAGGAAAGCACGTCCGTTCCCGAGGCCTGTGCAGTAGCGGTCTTACGATGCATTGCCGCCGGAAGCTCCGTGTACGTTGACTCCCGCACACTTCCTATGCGAACGTCCGGAGTCTGCAGGCCTTGTGTCCCTGGCTACCGGATGGTGTGACCTGGTTGCCGAAGAATCCT
Source organism: Pictodentalium vernedei (assembly GCA_031216915.1). Lineage (NCBI taxonomy): Eukaryota > Metazoa > Mollusca > Scaphopoda > Dentaliida > Dentaliidae > Pictodentalium > Pictodentalium vernedei. The sequence continues at coordinate 53,692,653 of CM062293.1, forward strand.
TGATCGGCAAAGCTGGTAATATATCGGCGGTCATGCAGCCAAGGTGCGGTCGTGTGCGCTGACGAGAAGAGGAAGCCTTAGCAGTCTCAGCGGACTGCCTATACAACGGAGCGTCCCGAGCGACGGACGTATGCTCCGCTTACGACACATTTTGTACCACAACATCTGGGGCCAGCTGTTGTTGAACGAGAGAGGGGCCTCTCTCGCTTGCCGTCCGGATGGACCGGAACGAGCTATGAACCGGACTAAAAGGCTTCCTGCGTTCTCCCTCCGATCCGCCGTCACTGGGTGTGCATTAGGTTAGTTTATAGTGCTCGCATCACCCCAAAAATCCTTCTAGACCGCAACGGACGAACCCGGCTGCCGAACCATTCGGTGAATGGACGCTACACCGGGCGAGCTAGCGGACGTCAAAGGCCGTCGAACCTACTAGGGTCCTCTTAGGCAATTGGCGTATTTACATGAGCACTTTTCCGCTAACCCTTCATTAATTGTGACGACGGAGGCACACTGTTGGAAGACATCACAGATACATCACCCTAATCTTGATCGTCTGAAATAGAAATTGATAAAGTAGAGTGACCCTGCGGGGAAAGGACCGGAGAGTCCAAATCCCCAACAACATACCGTGACATACGCTTCCCATATTGTCATCGAAATCATACGATACAGAACAGGAGTTAATGCGAGTACACTGACCACATATAGAATGATAATAAAGTCAGAGGAAGACTTCCTCTTAAAACAATTGATCAATATCCTTTCAATGTGAAAAGAAAACAAGTCCTGGTACTCGCACTAACCCCTGGCAATCAAAATACATAATAATAATATGATCCATTGATATAGAAAAAATAATTGAAATCAAAATATTTTGAAAAAATATTTTTTCAGAACAGCCCAAGTTTCTGAAAAGTAATGTTGAGCCCCAATGGATCCCAAGCCTAAGTGTGGACAAAAATTTTAAAAATATTTTAAACAATTTATTCAACACTTACGAACAATAATAATGTATCTAGTTATGATTAAAATAACATCAAGATATTATTTTTTAGAAATCCCCCCCTCACACAGAGGGCTGTTGTAAATGTAAACAATGAGTGTAAAAACACTAAAATAAGACTCCAGGCACCCAGGCCTGAAATCAGTTACCAAAAATACACTATCTGATGCAAAACAGAGACTTCCAGGGAAGAAACTGCAGAACATCAGATGGTAGATGCAGAACACAACGCCTAACCACCCCTAGGTGAAGACGTAAACATGAGGAAAGAACAGAATTCATTCTGTTATTCAGCTAAAACTCCCAAGAAAATTTAGTAATAATAATTACAAAAACTATGCCAAAAGCATGGGAGAATAGCAAGGGGGAACTTAAAGGACAGGGAGAGAGGAAAACACTTAAAAAAAACAGTGTAACTAAATAATCAGAATGACAACAAAATGGCTGCTGCCTTGAAAATAGGTAACTTAACATAATTTCATTAAAAAATTTTAAGTTACAGCCCTGATAATATTCTGTCACACATTCTTTTCCTCTCCTCCTTCTCTATCCTCCTTAGAATCACCATTTCACTAATATTTATGTGTCTGGCATCATTTAAACTGAGATTTATAAGCACAAAGATCAGTCAGATGTTAACTGATGAAGGGCCAAACTTAGAATGATTAATGGCGCCAATTTCGGAACGTCCTTGACACTGCGCATGCGCAGTGGGGGCGAAGTGTGGAGGGCCTTTCAGGACATGTTTTCTTTAGTTTTAGATGCAAATTTTGGGGATTGGGGGGCAAAATTTGTGTTTGGCCCTATATTTTAAGAGTTAGCACCAGCTATGTCTGGGTCATTGGTACAGTATAAAAATATATATATTCAAGTCAATTTTTACTCCATTATAGTACAGTGGAGCCCACTTAATTGGATATCTCTTAATTGTATATCCTTGTTAATTGAATATAATTTCCCAACACAAAACCATTTAGCATAACTCAAGTACAAATTTGACCTGTTAATTGAATATAGGTTATAGAGAAAACTCCTGTTAATTGAACAAAAATCTTGTAATCTGTCGAGAAATTACCCAGAATCTCCCCAGTTTTCCTTTGTTTATTGACCTATTTGGCCTCAGTACATTCAATATAGGCTTTTAATCTATTATATCTTGTCAAACAAGATATAATAGAATAAATGCTAAGTTTATATCTTGTCAAACAAGATATAATAGAATAAATGCTAAGTTTATATCTTGAAAGTGACAATTCCTGTTAATTGAATACTCCTGTTAATTGAAAAAATTTCATTGGCAAAGTGGCTATTCAATTAACAGGGTTTCACTGTACACGTGTGTGCCTATAAGCTGTGGTATGTGGTATCTGTAAACAGCAAAAGTATTAACTTGTAGAGTACTAAATTATTTTTGGTTGTCAAACTTTTTCACGTCTTTGCCAATATATGGGAGCAGACCTTTATAGATCAGTCTAATTTGCGACAATGGCAAATAAGGATCAGCCGTATTGTGGACTGCATGGTTGGAGAAAAAGCTCCAGTATTTTCTTTTTCCTGGCATCTGTTTTAGGTTTCAGATCCCCCGTGAAATGATAGTTTACAATCCCTTGTTATAGGTCTTCACCAATTATCACTGGTTCCCACCACCCCTTGACGTAAGTTTACTCGCGAAGGCTTCTTAGTTTCCCAGTGTCAAGACAAAGTCCTATTTGAATGTAAATTACGCATGACGTTTAACAGGAAATGCCACAAACATGAATATAATAGATCTCCAGCTTTAAGTGCATGATCATACAGAATTTGCCAAAGAATACGACACTGTCAATGCCAATTGCTTTTCTATGGCGAACTCTGTGGGTTTTTTTAAAAATGATTTATCTGTTACATTGTTTGATTCAAAGGTAAGCTCTAAGCTATATTGCAAGCATCAGGAAAACCTGGCCAAACTATATATTGCCGAAACACTGCAAAACTTTGGAAAAAGATTCAAACTCTGCATAATTTGGCCGCAATTATCTTATTTGGACACAGCGTTTACCGTCATTATTTGGGAAGAATTTAAAGGCCAGTATGGGAGAGTACATGTAGGCACTCCCCCTAAATTATAACAAAACAAAGCAAAGCTTGACCTTTCACCTAGCAAGTCCAAAATAAATAGGGTTCTTCCACTCACTGATGCCAACCTACTTATGAAGTTTCATGAATGTGGGTCGAAACATTATCAAGTTATCATCTGGAAACCAATTGTTTACAATTTACTATGCTAAAGGTAACTGTGACCTTGACCTTTCACCTAGCTCTGTGGGTTTTTTTAAAAATGATTTATCTGTTGCATTGTTTGATTCAAAGGTAAGCTCTAAGCTATATTGCAAGCATCAGGAAAACCTGGCCTAACTATATATTGCCGAAACACTGCAAAACTTTGGAAAAAAATTCAAACTCTGCATAATTTGGCCGCAATTATATTATTTGGACACAGCGTTTACCATTGTTATTTAGGAAGAATTTAAAGGCCAGTATGGGAGAGTACATGTAGGCACTCCCCCTACATTATAACAAAACAAAGCAAAGCTTGACCTTTCACCTAGCAAGTCCAAAATATATACAGTTCTTCCTCTTACTGATGCCAACCTAACTATGAAGTTTCATGAACGTAGGTGGAACCGTTGTCAAATTATTATCCGGAAACCAATTGTTTTGATTTACTATGTTCAGGGTCACTGTGACCTTGACCTCTGCCCTAGTGAGTCCAAAATAAATAGGGTTCTTCCTCTCAGGAAGGCCAACTTACATATGAAGTTTCATGAATGTGGGTTGAACCGTAGTCAAGTTATCATCCGGAAACCAATTGTTTACAATTTACTATGTTCAAGATCACTGTGACCTTGACCTTTGACCAAGAAAGTCCAAAATTAATAGGGTTCTTCCTCTCACCGATACCAACCTACCTATGAAGTTTCATGAACATGGGTTGAACCATTATCAAGTTATCATCCGGAAACCAATTGTTTATGCCCGACCACCTGCGCGACCACCCAACCGCCCGCCATTCATCAAACTATAAGTCGAGTTTGACTTTGTCACAACTCGACTAAAAAGGCTGTGTTAGGTAAAGGGCTAGCTGAACTGGACAAATGAACATCAAGTCAATATTCAATTTGAATGGTTGGACAAATGAACATCTAGTCAATTTTTAATTTGAATGGTTGTGTCTGTGGTACTGTTGAAAGGCAATTATCTCTCCATATACCCGAAGTATGTAGTGTTGAATAAATGTAATAGGCTGCTGTATCCCATAGGACGTCCATATGAAGCCAACCAGCAAACGAGGAGATACTTCAACTGTTACAATGAACTTGTGGAATTTTGCAGAGATTCATATTCTTCTCAAAATGCCCCAAAGATTTTGAATCCAATTGAATGATTCAAATTTCAATGTTTTGCTTGGCTCTAACCCTTTACCCACTATAATGGACAAAACTGCCCAGCTCTATTCTCAAAAATTGAAAATTAATTTTCATTGTTTTTTTTCATTTTTTGTCTCAAAAACATAGGTTATGACACCTCATTGGAACGAGCTCATCGAGCTCGTTCCAACGAGGGGTCATAACCTGTGTTTTTGAGACAAAAAATGAAAAAAATTAGTTAATCCAAAATTTTTTTTGCAAGTGTTGTCTGCTTTTCATGTTAGGTAAAGGGTTAAAGTGATATTCAACACATTTTTTACCTGTGCCAAGTCAGTCAGTGATTGTATGGCAGCGATATCATCAACTAAAGCTTCCTTAATGTCTGCATCAAGTGTCAGAAAAGCTAAACCTTCTGTTGCCCACTTCCTTAAGTCAATATCCTTCTTCGCGTTTGCCAAGTATCTGAAAAGTAAACAGGTAAATGTTCATATCTTTATTATAAATCTATGTCTAAACATGTCTCAAAACAAGCTCAGTGTCAAGTAATGAAGGCTTTTTATGAGAATAAACTTGGTGTGGAACAGGTTTTAGGGCAAGGCCTCTTAAGACCACCTACTGGCACAATAAGATTTGAGATGGTCAGTTTTGGGAGTGAAAGAAGCTCAGACAACACATAGAACCACCATCATGCAACCATCAAATTTTTCAAATTTTTTGGATTTATTATATGACTATGTAATTTAACCACTAAATATCACTACTGTTTGACGATCTTTTTCTGGTCCCCAGAATCCACAGTGTGGAACACGATTCCATATACTATAGTATGACGGACTATTTACGGGTGCATTCGAATTCACATAATTAGCTGTTCCAGTCACAGGGAGTACTTTACTCTGAACTGGAATGAGTGCACTCGACTGGCGTTTTTATATCGTATTCATATTTTTTATCGTAGTCATGTGCATCGGGGGATTCCCCGGTAGTGTGCACCTGTTACAAAAATAAGTGTAAACAAAAATAGTTCTGTTTTACTTCAATCCAATTTACCTCCCACAAAAAAGGTTGGGGGAATTGTTAATGTTAGCGTTGGCATGCGATGTTGAACTGTAAGTGATATAATAAACCATTTATTGTTACAGTGAAGTGATCAGGGTCATCGCATCACGTCTTGTTGAGGTCAGATCACTGGATCAAGCTCGCTACCTGCAGCAGCTCGTTTGATCCGGCGATTTGACCTCCACTCAACGTGATACGATGACCCATATCACTTCACTGTAGCGATAATATGTATGAAATTGATGGTGAAGTGTAGGTTGCATCAGTTATTGGAGTACCAGTCCTACTGATATGATATCCAACAAAATGTGTTAATTACTGGTGTTTAACTCTTAACCCGTTGAGTATTTTCAAGATATTTTTTATGACTAGACTTGACCAAATTCATCTAAATTTAAGTCAAGAAATCATTGGGGGAAAATCCATTCAATCTACTGTGCGAAAAGTTGATTAACCCTTTACCCAACAAATCCGCCGCATCCGCCCACGTAATATGCAAATTCAGCAGTTGAAAAAATATTAGTTTTTTTTTATTGACGAGCTCGTTCCAACGATGGGTCAAATGATATGGTTTTGTTGAAATTTTTTGAAAAATTTAAAAAAAATGATATTTAAAATAATAAATTTTGATATCGCCTGCGTTGGGTAAAGGGTTAAAGCTGCACAAATTATCCTTATTTCAGTGGCAAGAGAAATCCTGTCTTGGACGGGAATATCTGCCAGCAGCATGCAGGGGGTTAACTGGTCTCAAATCATCAAAGATTGCCCATAAGTCAAGTAGGAATTTACCCAATTCATATTGTTTGACAGAGCTCATCAACCTCTATCAAATAATAATGAATTGGTTAAATTTCTAGTTGCATCATGGGTAAAATTAGCAGCATGAAATTTCAGTATTTTGACATCAGTGTGCAAAGTTAATCTTACTTTTAGAATCTATGGCTATATGATAACTGCTGCACAGAAAGTCAAGTTTAACCAATTACCCTTCATACCCAGTTGAGTGGACTTCCACTTCAGGTGCTGGTTACCAGGTCCTATTTTACCAGTAAAACACAGAACTTGTTTACCGCAGTTAACAAGCACTAATCCACTTCCCAGAGTTTCCAAAGAGCTATAGAATTGTTAAATGTTTCTGATTATTAGTTTATTACCCTGTTAAATTAATAGCCACCTCGGCTGTGAAAAATATTCAATAAACCAAAATGTGATCATTGCCCTTTTTCTGGTGATAAATATGGGTTATATACACATGGTGTTTGTAAAAAATCTTTTATCGCGACGAGAGCATTTTCGGGGGCATATATAGCTACGAGTCGCGCAGCGATGAGTAGCTATGTAGCCCCCGAAAACGCTCGAGTCGCGATAAAAGATTTTTTACAAACACCATGTGTATATAACCCTTTTATCTACACCCCCACCTCCCCCACTCCCATAATAAAACAAGTTTTGATTAACAAATGCAGACCACTAAAAATAATCTAGCCTTCAACCAGATAATCACTAATGTGAAAAATATCTGGTTATTTGTACTTTCCGACGTTTGACGTCACATTTTGAAAAATGTTGAAGAAACTGAATTCCCAGTGACGTTTGAACGTCAGGATAATTAAAGTCTCGAAGGGTGAAATAATCTCATTTGAAAAAGTGTAAGTTACTAATTTTTACTCTTTTCCGTCAAATTTTATTTTTACAATTCAGTAAGTTTAATTAATGGCCTTCTTTTTTATTCAATACATTTCGATAAATACGCCCTGTTTTATTTGTTTCGATCCGCGGCAGCGATAATTAGTTATTCAAAGTGTTGAATGAAATAGTACGTCATGCAAATGAGATGGGCGTGAACGTTGTATTCTTGCTATATCATGTGACTTTTATTCTTACTGCAGTAATGATAAAAGATTTTTTTATTGACGGAGAGTTTTCGATAAAAGATAAAACGTTACTGTTTTTACGTATAAAGTAGATAAATTCAGTTCTTAGCATAGAATTTCATTTAACAGTACTCACTGAGCTCAATGAAACAAGATAAAAAAAAAATACTCATATTGGAAGTACTGAGGTCAAATAGCTTTGTAAAGCACAGATGTTTGAGGGTTGTCATAGCCTTTTTTATATTTTCAATGAATCAGAATTGTCTGGAATTCTCTACATAACTTATATGCTACTGACAGATCAAATCAAGTGTGTAGTAAATGGTTTGTGCTTACCTGGTAGAGTGCTATAAGCCCATATTTGGTCTTTATTCTGAAGTGCAGGTTCCGCAACTTCAAGACTTCACATTCTGTGGATGTGCTGCATATTATCCCTTAACTGATAGCGTGCTAAGTTATTTTTGGTTATAAAAATTTGTTCATGTGTCTTTGCCTTGTTACAATTTATGGGAGAGTGCCAAGAGGCACTCTCCCATAAATTGTAACAAGGCAAACCCATATAAACTAAGTAATTTCGCTTCTAAGATAATGTGAAGCACATCCACAGAATATGACAGCTTTAGGCTGGGGTACCTACTCTTCATATTAAAGCCCTGATAGTGGCTTCTAGCACTCTACCAGTTAAGGGCCGAATTCCAACTTTGCTAACTTTTTAATTGAATGAAACAGGTGCCCCAACATGCATTTTGGGGTAAATTTAAAACTTGTTTTCTAAGTACCTTGTCAGTTGTTTCTAGGCAAGTCTTGGCTGCCTCTGCAGGCAGTCAAGACTTGTCTAGAAACAACCGCAAAGACACAGGAGGAAGACTTTCAACATATAGCAAAAATTTATAAAAATCTCCAGGCCCTCAAGGGTTAGTTGAAATTATTGAATCTGCATAGATTTGTCTTTTCACATGTCTTTGTTACAGTTTATGGGAGAGTAGAGGCATTCTCCCATAAACTGTAACATATTAAAGACATGTGAGCAAATTTTGATGACCAAAAATAACTCAGCACTCTACCAGTTAAGAACTAAATGCAATTAGCAGGGTTATTCTCTTAATGAGTACACAATTAAGTGTGATCGACCCTAAAAATTCTGGAGTGACATTAGGCACTTTCCTACATATGGATATAAATAATTGGAGAAAACAGAGTCGGAGATATTGCCACTTCCGGCATTTGAGCGCAGATATCTTCTCCCAGAATGCACTAGTTAAGTATTTATTTATTTATTTATTTATAGGTGTTTAAGGTCACATATTTGTGAACAATGGCTAACCATGACCATGACAATTTTACAGGTGGAGGAAGCTGGAGTACCCGGAGAGAACCACCGAGCAACAGCGAGCAACTGTCAGCTCCCCAACATACCAACTCCACACAAGCAGGGTTAGCATTGGTTGAAGACAAGTGCACCATCGACGTGCAGTACGCCTTAATACACAGCGTCACCGTGCCCCCACATGGGCAATGGGGGTGAAGTGTCTTTCCCAAGGACACAACGCGGTTGCCAGGTGGGATTCGAACCGAGGACCTCTCGGCTTGCAGCCTGCACCTCTACCAACTGAGCCACTGCGCCCCCACTAGTTAAGTAGTACTAGAATTACTGCTATAACAGGCAAACAGAGAGGCTTTAAAAGGAAGGCTCCCACTCTTTCTACCCATCCTAGATCAGCCACCGAAATCAATTTAGAATAATCATGAAAAACCTGTAAATTTTAAATTAGTAACGGTGACATTTCCAATTTTCATTTTTTTTCTTAACCCTTTACCCAACGCAAACGATATCAAAATTTATTATTTTAAATATCATTTTTTTTTAATTTTTAAAAAAATTTCAACAAAGCCATATCATGTGACCGCTCGTTGAAAAGAGCTCGATTTTTGAAAAGTTAAAAAATTTATAGTAATTTATATATTTTTTATACTTACCAATGACCCAGACATAGCTGGTGCTAACTCTTAAAATATAGGGCCAAACACAAATTTTGCCCCCCAATCCCCAAAATTTGCATCTAAAACTAAAGAAAACATGTCCTGAAAGGCCCTCCACACTTCGCCCCTACTGCGCATGCGCAGTGTCAAGGACGTTCCGAAATTGGCGCCATTTATCATTCTAATAACCAGTGCCTGGTAAGCGCTATGTACTCAGCGGGGAGGCAAGAGTTCCCAACTCCTGGGAGGGCCATCCCCGTCTGGGTCATTGGTAAGTATAAAAAATATATAAATTACTATAAATTTTTTAACATTTTTATACTGTACCAATGACCCAGACATAGCTGAATAGTAAAAAGGCTGGAGGGCCAAGGACATAGAGCAAAATGGAATACGCTCAATAAAATAAAATAGAGTCATCCCCTGTAGGGAAAAGAAGTAATAGGCCTTACATGTATCTTTCTTATTTATGATAAATTAGAAAGATACAACACCTTCCAAAAATTGAGCTTCATACATCCATGTACTCTATTAATATCCAATAATCCTTATACTAATAATTTTTAAAGTAAGCCAATAATAAAGTAAGTCTAGAGAATAGAGACTCTTATACTCCTAAAAGTGTGTGAGAATTGCATAATCATGTCCGTTGACATATGCAATATTCAAAAGCTATACTTTAAAAACTAAGACTTGAATGAATTTTATAAACTTAAACTTCTCACTAAACAACCATCCCAATAACAGCTCAGAATTACTAACTCCGGAGGAGGTATCCCCTTGTTTTCATAGTAAAAACAGGTGACCCAAGGGAACACCCTCCCCCCCCCCCCCCCTTTTCTTGCCCTGGGTCAAATAGCCCAGAGCGAAGAGGGCAGCCGAACGGAGACACTGCCGAAACAGACAGCCTACCTAGCTATAGTAGCAACTGTTAAGTGAATGACAATCTGAACAGTAGATAATAGACCTAGCAATAGAGGCCTCCAGAAATGGACTCGATATTTCTGAGATAAAATTCATGAATGGATGGCTGAGCGCAATGAGCAGCCTTCAAAAATCTATAATAGCAACACTATTAATGTAAGCCCAAGAAGTAGAAGAACTCTTACTTCATGAGCCGAAATCTTAAGCACAACTGCTAAGCCAATGATATACCATAAGCAGTACGCTAGTTAATAGAATCCATTAACAATAAAATGGAGCGTAACGTCCTTCTACTAGACATCAAAGACAGAAGAAGCTTACGCCCTTGTAATAAACAGATATCTGTTTATAAATACATAAACTGTACCCGGAAAGAGTAAAGGCCTATGCCCATACGAAGACGGAAGGACCTTAAAATAATAGGTTCCGGATAATAGGAGCCTAACTCTTATGCAACAATCCAACCTAAATAGTAACGGAAGTATTGATTCCGAAACTATGAAAGTGAAAATCATCCATCGATAGTGCATGAAACTCACTGACTCTACAGTAAAAGAGAAACCAACAGAATTACTGTCTAAAAGGTCAGAATTTGAAAACTACTGTTTCCAGAGGCTCAAATGATTACTTAGCTAAATAAGAACCGAAGTTAAAATCCGTATAGGAATTTAATCTAAAGATTCTAAGTCTATTTATCAAAAAGTTACTAACTGACTTAGATAAAGAGACAAAAGACTCAATTGTAAACTATCGTAGAGTGCATAGGTATGAGGTAACATAAACCTATAACCTAAATAATAACAGGCTGCAGTAGATCTTGTGAAACAAGTATACTAAAAAATAGCAATGAGTAGTATGGAGGGATCAACCATATGAACATAATGATCCCTACACCACGACGGAAGAGCCTCCACTTAGTCGCATAGAATAGCGAAGAAGAGGATCTCCTATAGTAAGAAATCGCGTCCAAAGCTCGTCCAGTACAGTGCTTACAATGCAATACGGACCACACAACGGAATACATGAAGGTTGCGACCTTGCTGGTTGTGATAAAGATGACACGATTTACCCAGTGAAAAAAGATCCTCACATAGAGGAAGATTTCACGTTAAGATCCACAGTAGACAAGAGAGTAAATTACTCATGATCTCTGTGAAGATAGAGATGCTATCAACAGAAATGTATTGTGGATGTTTATCTTAGCAATACCTGCTAAAACAACAGCGCCGGAGGATACGCGTATCCTATCATTCCGTCCTATAGATCAATAGAGCGTTAACAGTATTAGCTCAGAGATCTGGACAAGCCAACACATACGTCTGCAATTGATTAGCAAGCTGTGTCATAAATAAAACATCATTGGGCGCTCCCATAGATAGCAAATCTGATTAAATACTTGTTTGTTGAGAGTCCATTCTGACAGCAACAAGCGACCCGTAAGAGAACGGGAGTGCGATAAAACAATCAGACGACCCAGAATATGACGGACCAAAACTGAACTTGGTGTACTATAACCAACGGATTCTTTCCATTAAATTGAATAACGGAAACGAAAGAGTGCCTCCCTGGTTCCGGAGATACGCCACTACTGTCGAATTATAGGACAGGAATTTGGGCATGCGTTTCTGAATAATGTTCATGCAATGACATAAAGCAAGCCTAAAAAACATTATTCCGCGGAAGTTAAACTGATAGCTAAAAGACTGCGGAACCCAAAGACTCTGGCACTTCGAATCCGTAGGGATCAGAATATATCCCAATCTGTTTGACTGGCAACCGTCATAACAGCCACACTCGGGTCCGGCAACTGCGGCGGCACTCTCTGAGTCAACCACCGAATGTTTGCCCCAGTCTGAATCTCTTGTAACACTAGATAGACAAGAGAATATATAAATCAAGCAATTCATGGATTGCCGGAAAGTTGCCGTCGAAGAGAAGCTCCTCCGAGAACGAAGCGACTCTGAGAGAGTTCTTAACCTACTATCCACGCGTGGATGTAGCTAGGGCTGCATCACGTCTAACCAACTCCAATCAGCCACTGAAGGGCGGAGTTATACGTGAACAAACTACTGCCCTCAAAAGAAATTACATTGAGAATAATATCCCGTAAATCTTTTCTTGAAGACGTAATGATAACGCCTCAGTAAGGCGGATTACGTATAATAAAGCGTCTAAGTTAAGTCTACTATACATAATGTCGTTCCCAACATTGAAATTGGAAAAGACATAAACGGCGAAAAAGAATATATGCAGTCTTTAATCACACCGTCTAGACGCATATGAACTCTCGGTATGCCCTGCTCTGCCAAAATAAACTATATGTAAAAAAGATAAAATGGCAGAAATGAGCCACGCGGACAAGAAACTAAACTATCATGCTTAGTAGCAGGCTTGTATATATATATAAATATATAGCGTCGAAAAATAAAACACATGTTGTAATGACAATATTGGACTGCGTCGGTAAGTCAGGGACAAAGTCCCTGTACGGATCGAAAAATCCGAGTCCAATGACGCTATAAGTCTCTTATCCAAGATCGCAGCAATGAAGTCCGAAAAATAATCACTGGAAGAAATGCCAGAAGATATGAAAGGCATCTTCCGATACTACTAAAGGGAAAACTCGAAATCTTTCGAATCCCTTTCGCCATCCTGTCGGACCCTATAAAGCGTTCGGTCGTCCGTAGCTTGATGCAACCGCGGACCGCACCGACCCAGCGCCGTCGGATAATTCCTGATTCAACCGAGAAACCGTCAATTGCTGGGATGCTGCGAAACAACTGAGCTAACTCGGATAGCACGTCCGTCACTGAGGCCTGAGGAGCAGCGGTCTTACGATGCATTGCCGCAGAAAGCTCCGAGATCGTTACCCCGTGCATACTTCCAATATGCGAGCGAACGGAGTGTATAGGCCTCGTGTCCCTTGGCTACCGGATGGCGCGACCTATTCGCTGTGGAATCACTGAATGCCGAAACTGATCGGATACTCGAGGTCACGTAGCCAATGTGCGGTCGTGTGCCCTGCTGTGAGGATGAGGAAGCATTAAAGACAGTCTCTCGGACTGTCAATATAACGGAGCGTCCCGAGCAACGGACATATGCTCCGAATGTAAAATATCTGAACCACAACATGCGGTCCCCTATGTTGTTGGCTTCCTCCGATCTGTCCTCAATCTGCCGTCACTGGGTGAGTACTAAAGTAATTAAAGTGCTCGCATCACCCAAATCTCCTTCCTAGACCGCAACGGACGAACCCGGCAGCCGAACCATTCGATGAATGTACGCTACACCGGGTGAGCTAGCGAATGTCACTCCGTAAGCGATAGACATATTCCATGAGCACTTATTGCCGCTAACTCTTCATTAACTATGACGACAGAGGCACACTTTTGAAAGACATCTCCATAACTCTTCGAACAAGAAACCAGAAATGCTTGGATAGCAAGCATAAAATAATAATATATATAGCGTCGTTCAATAATTCGAAAGTTTGTGTGACATTATTGGACTATGTCGGAACTGAGGGACGATGTCCCTGAACCGAACCAAAAATTTCTAAGTCCACCGACGCTATCAGTTTCTTATCCGGCATCGCAGCATATGTTGTTCCAAAAGGGAAAGCTTGAAATCCACCGAATCCCTTTCGGTATCCCGTCGGACCGGATGAAACTTTCGGACGTCCGTACCCGCTTCCGCGGAGCGTCCCGACCCAGCATCGTCGGATAAAATATATGCGACAGATTCAGTTGATGCTGGGATGCTGCGATAAACTGTGCTATTAAGGAAAGCACGTCCGTTCCCGAGGCCTGTGCAGTAGCGGACTTACGATGCATTGCCGCTGGAAGCTCCGTGAACGTTGACTCCCGCACACTTCCTATGCGAACGTCCGGAGTCTGCAGGCCTCGAGTCCCCGGCTACCGACCCAGCGCTGTCGGATAATTCTCGATCCGACACCGTTTCTGTCGGCTGCTGGGATGCTGCGATAAGCTGTGCTATGTGCACAAGAATGTCCGGCGTCGAGACCTGCGGAGGCGCAGTCTATCGCTGCTTCGCCGAGGGCAGCTCCGCATCAGATGGCTCCCACATACTTTTCCTATGCGAACGTCCGGAGTCCATCGGTCTCGAATCCCTGGCTGCCGGATGGTGTGACCTGGTCGCCGAAGAATCCTTTATCGGCAAGCTGGTAATATATCGGCGGTCACGCAGCCAAGGTGCGGTCGTGTGCGCTGACGAGAAGAGGAAGCCTTAGCAGTCTCAGCGGACTGCCTATACAACGGAGCGTCCCGAGCGACGGACGTATGCTCCGCTAATGACACATTTGTACCACAACATCTGGGGCCAGATGTTGTTGAACGAGAGAGAGGCCTCTCTCGCTTGCCGTCCGGATGGACCAGAACGAGCTATGAACCGGACTAAAAGGCTTCCTCCGTTCTCCCTCCGATCCGCCGTCACTGGGTGTGCATTAAGTTAATTTTATAGTGCTCGCATCACCCCAAAATTCCTTCTAGACCGCAACGGACGAACCCGGCTGCTGAACCATTCGGTGAATGGACGCTACACCGGGCGAGCTAGCGGACGTCAAAGGCCGTCGAACCTACTAGGGTCCTCTTAGGCAATTGGCGTATTACATGAGCACTTTTCCGCTAGCCCTTCATTAATTGTGACGACGGAGGCACACTGTTGGAAGACATCACAGATACATCACCCTAATCTTGATCGTCTGAAATAGAAATTGATAAAGTAGAGTGACCCTGCGGGGAAAGGACCGGAGTGTCCAAATCCCCAACAACATACCGTGACATACGCTTCCCATATTGTCATCGAAATCATACGATACAGAACAGGAGTTAATGCGAGTACACTGACCACATATAGAATGATAATAAGGTCAGAGGAAGACTTCCTCTTAAAACAATTGATCAATATCCTTTCAATGTGAAAAGAAAACAAGTCCTGGTACTCGCACTAACCCCTGGCAATCAAAATACATAATAATAATATGATCCATTAATATAGAAAAAATAATTGAAATCAAAATATTTTGAAAAAATATTTTTTCAGAACAGCCCAAGTTTCTGAAAAGTAACGTTGAGCCCCAATGGATCCCAAGCCTAAGTGTGGACAAAAATTTTAAAAATATTTTAAACAATTTATTCAACACTTACGAACAATAATAATGTATCTCGTTATGATTAAAATAACATAAAGATATTATTATTTATAAATCCCCCCCTCACACAGAGGGCTGTTGTAAATGTAAACAATGAGTGTAAAAACACTAAAATAAGACTCCAGGCACCCAGGCCCGAAATCAGTTACCAAAAATACACCATCTGATGCAAAACAGAGACTTCCAGGGAAGAAACTGCAGAACATCAGATGGTAGATGCAGAACACAACGCCTAACCACCCGTAGGTGAAGACGTAAACATGGGGAAAGAACAGAATTCATTCTGTTATACAGCTAAAACTCCCAAGAAATTTTAGTAATAAAAATTACAGAAACTATGCCAAAAGCATGGGAGAATAGCAAGGGGGAACTTAAAGGACAGGGAGAGAGGAAAAACACTTGAAAAAACAGTGTAACTAAATAATCAGAATGACAACAAAATGGCTGCTGCCTTGAAAATAGGTAACTTAACATAATTTCATTAAAAAAATTTAAGTTACAGCCCTGATAATATTCTGTCACACATTCTTTTCCTCTCCTCCTTTTCTATCCTCCTTAGAATCACCATTTCACTAATATTTATGTGTCTGGCATCATTTAAACTGAGATTTAAAAGCACAAAGATCAGTCAGATGTTAACTGATGAAGGGCCAAACTTAGAATGATAAATGGCGCCAATTTCGGAACGTCCTTGACACTGCGCATGCGCAGTAGGGGCGAAGTGTGGAGGGCCTTTCAGGACATGTTTTCTTTAGTTTTAGATGCAAATTTTGGGGATTGGGGGGCAAAATTTGTGTTTGGCCCTATATTTTAAGAGTTAGCACCAGCTATGTCTGGGTCATTGGTACAGTATAAAAATATAATATATTTTCAACTGTTGAGTTTGCATATTCCACAGGCGGATGCGGCCGTTTCATTGGGTAAAGGATTAAACTGATGAGATCAGCAGTTGGCATCTATTGATAAACCATCATGCAATGGTCACATTATCCAAATTCAATCTTATAACAAGCAAACGCTCAACTTTCAAGATAACATGATGAAAGGATGCAAAAGGACATCAACAAGAACAGTGGAAACTAAAATATGAGTATTTAAAGTCATACTTTCGACAAAGCTTAGCTAAAGCCAATGTTGATCCTTCTGCCATAGGTTTCTCACTGGCATCTGTCCCACTGAATGAACCAAATTTGCATAAACCCTAAAAAAGAAAATAAACACAGCAATTTAAAAAATGAGCTAATAATTTGAAAATATTTTGAGGCTATTTTTCCCAATTGCAGAGTACATTACTGGTGCAATAAAAACAAATAGAGTGGGGGTTCACGATGGCACCCCCTCCTTTCCAATGCAACTAAATAAACACACACTCAGAAGACAGCTGCTTAATAAAGTTGATAAAAGTTGATTGCTGAAAAGCAAGAAGATTTACAGTTATTTTTTAAGAACTGTTCTCTTCATAGTTCATGTAACACTGACCTTGACCTTTGACAATCAGTTGAAAGCATGTCTACCATCAAGCCTAGAAATAAGCAATCTGTCATTTGTTGAATGAGCTTTCCAGAGGGTGAATTTGCTGATGCTATCCCATACTACAGTGTGCTAGAATCTCCCAATTTATCCCCGGAGTCCCTCATCCTGTCTAGTCCTGAACCTTGATTCAGTTTGAGGTTCACAGACAGGGCCATCAAGAGCGAGGATGGCCCCAAGGAGAATGTGTAGAGTGGGCCCGGCAAGCACCAAATGCGCAAAGTGATAAGCTTACATTTTCTTGACAATATTTACTCAACTATTTCCTTACAATTTGGGCAATTTACTATCTGTATTTCTGTGTGAATGGTGCATTTTTTCTCCAAAGATAATCATGACCACCACAATGCAGGAGAGATGGTGCAAAACCAACAAACTGGTCAGTAATGCAACTACATACTCTTGCCACCTCCACCACTGTAACAGGCCCGTACCAAAAGCCTTCCCAAACCCTTCTGCTCAGACATATCGATAAGTCAACCTATACTTTTTTAAAACACCAAAAATCCCGCCCGGGACCCTAATGGGGTCTGGGGCAGTTGCCCCCTATCCCACCCTCTTGGCACTAGTGTTCACAGAGGGCAAATTTAGTCAAATATCAAATTCACCCTTTTGGGACCTCATTCTGCAGATGACAGTCAGCTTATTTCCAGGCCTGTCTACCATCATCATTCATTATGCATCAGCATTCCGCGACACAATATTTCTACGTGGGTAATAAGGATTAAGTGTATTGCTCAAGAACACAACACAGATGACACAGGTCAGAATAAAAAATAACGAAACTTGATTAGAGAAGAGTAATATACCGAAAAACAGACCAATACCGGTATCATGGAGATACAAAAAACTGATCCGAACCATCATTGAATACTGAAACTGTCTTAATTTTCATATTTTCCTATATTATATATGTTGAGGCTTGATAGCAGTTGAAGGGTTCATTTCATGAAGGAAGTGACAGATTTTCTTTTCAATTCCCACTAGATTGCAACTTGTACTGGACATGTACAGGCGGCAATCTAGTGGGAATTGTCCTGAATTCCCACTAGAGTGCAACCTGTACATGTCCAGTTGTTTAGTGCTGATTTCTAGTCAAGTCTTGGCTGTTTGTGAAGGCAGACAAGACTTCTCTAGAAATCACTGTGCAGGTGATTTATCTATTGTCAGCAGGGCATCCTAATGATGGCATGCTCTGAGATCGCAAACGCCTGAAAGAGGCATTTGAAGAGTTAGGAATGTCAATGTTGAGCTCATTGACACTGGCATTTATGGTCCTGTGGTAGAATGATACAAGAACAATTTATTCTATATTTTCTTGGTATGAATTCCTCGTTAGTACTCTCAGCAAATCTCAGTCAAGTCAGATACCGAATACCAAACTGATACCACAGTATACCCCTCAAAAATACTGAAAACGATACCAAACTCAAAAATTCCAATACCGTCCATCTCCAAACTTGATGCAATCACACTTTTTCATAGAAAACACATTGCTTGGATTACTTGGTATATGCAAAGCATGTATTCATTGACTTCATTGGTGTATATTGCTACTGCACTCTGAAAACCATGATCCATTGCATTTGACAGGTGTACCTCTATTTACATGAAGATTGGGTCATTAAAAGTAAATTGAGAGAATTTCAATATCGATACAGTCCACTAAAACATACCACTAAAGCACGAACTTTAACATGATCATCATCAGAATTATAGAGTTTCTTGAGTATAGGCACAGCATCCTTCAACATACCAGTACATTTCTTCTTCTTTGATGCTGAATGTACAATTGCTTCAACAGCTACTCTCTGAAAATAAAAAAAAACACTAGATGTTATTTCAATATCCCATCTTATGAGGTAAAAACAAACGTGCTAAACTGAATGTTTTTGACATTTGGCTGCTACTGTTAATTGAATAGAAAATCTTGTGTAAGTTGAAAAATTACCCCGACAATCACCCTGTTTTTCTTGTTTATAAACTTCTTTGGCCCCAGTACATGAAATACAGGTATTTAATCTATTATATCTTGTTTCACTGAGCTCATAGGCTAAAAATTTACTGATGCCCTTTATGCCATATTTAAAAATCATTGGTTTGAATATCCTCACACCTCCCTCTTTTCTTTTTCTGTGCTATTTTCTGAGTGCTATTTTCTGGGATTTTTGTCCCAAACCGATTCCTTTCCAGGAGGCCGGAAACTACACTGAATTTATGTGATTTCCCAGACATTCTGGGAGAGTTAACATGTCTGCATGCAACCTCTCACAGGAACAAGCTCATCAGGCTTGTTTCAATGAGGAGTCACATAATATGGTTTTGTCGAAACTCAATTGTTTATGCTCAACTGGAACGGAAACATCATCGACAAGAAATTGTTTTTATTCCAACAAATCACTCTTGACTCTAGGAACGTGTTTTGGTTTATGCACAATAAAAAAGTTTCTTGTTTGAATAGGGACAATTTTTAAGATGACTTGGACATGCCTGAAAATAAGCAGTCTGACATTTGCCGAATGAGGTCCCCAGAGGGTGAATTTGATGATGCTATTCCATACAGTGGGCCAATATATTCTCTGGGTACCTCGGTTTTTAGATTTGAGACCCTGATTCAGACTGAGGTTAACAGAGGGTAAATTTAGTGATGCTACCCTGCTGTGCAGGGTAGCATCACTAAATTCACCCTCTGGGGACCTCATTTTGCAGATGACAGTCTGCTTATTTTCTGGCTTGGACTTGGACAATACCACCCTTGCGAATTCCAACGTGGTGTATTGAAGTCTTGACCTCATCTCTGGTCCAAATTTTTATTTGTCCTTCAGATAGGTAAATATATACTATATAGGTTAATATACCATTGCAGGGCCGTTCCTCCCTCCCTTCTGGTTGTAATATAGCTTATACAAACATACCTGGTGAAGAGGAATCTGACTGTTTGCCAGTGCAAACATTATCTGAGACACTCCTTCAATACCAAGAACCATCTCTCCAACATCAAATGGACCCTAGAATAAACAAAAGAAAACAGAATAACATGATATGATATGGCCTGAGAAAGTTAAGAACATGTTCATGTTGGCTGCCGCATGCTCTCTTTTTATGACCAATGCTGATTTAATAAAAATAATAATTAAATGGTTTATGTCTCATATTTTACTCAAGGTAATAAAATTGATAAATAGCATTGCAAAGCCTTGTTGCACTCAACGGACAAAACACACAACCACCCATGATATTCTGTAGATTATGGAGCCTAAAACATAAAATAAACCAAGAGTATGAACTTTTGATTGCAAAAAAATAATTATAAAAGTAAATAAAAACCGCCTGCATGCAATTTTACAAAAAAAAGGGCCTGAGAAACAGAAGATCTACTTTGTGGGGCCGATACACATTTTACTTTTTCATCCAAATGTTCCACCATAATGTACTCACATAGCTAAAGTTTTGATTGACAAAATCGCTCTTCAATTATCATGTTAAGAGAAAACTCAAACACAGTACATAGCTAGCACATATAAATAGATCTGGGGAGAGATTCAAATGTTGCATCACAAGTCCAACAAACTAATCAAAAGAAGTATTCACTGTCCTCCAAGGAAACATGGAATCAACTGTCTGTTTATTGGGGTTCAACAACATATTCAACAATCAAAAGTCATAAGGTATCATACATTTTTTACAAGTCAAGGAAGCTGGAGAAAACCACTTAGCAACAGCAAGTAACTGTCAGACTCTCCCACTTACTAACCTACATTACTCAAGTGGCAATTGACAAAGGATCAAAAGGGGAAGGATGTACAGGAACTGATGACACATCAATCACCAAGTTTTGAGAACTTGAGTGCCAAAAATGAGAAACAGCATCAGCCGATTGTGAACTTCAGCAATTTGTAACTGGCCCTTGCCACTGTGACACAATCAGCTCACATCTCTCTCTCTCTCTCTCTCTCTCTGTCTCTCTCTGTCTCTCATCCTTTCCTCCCTCCCTTTATTATACATTCCAACAATATTTGAGATTGGGAGCTCAAATTTGGTTCTCTGGGAAATTTGTCTGAGGAGTAACATGGCCAGGTATTTAGCCATCTCTAACCACACCTTTCAAGGCATTAATATTGAACACAATTTAGGTCCCACAAAGGTAGATCTTCTGTTTTTCTAGCCATTTTTTGTAAAATTGCATGTAGGCGGGCAGTTTCTTATTTTATTTTCAATTTTTGGAATTATTTCTTTGCCAGCCAAAGTTCATGTTCTTGGTTTGTTTTATGTTTTAGGCGTAATAATCTACAGAATAGCATTGGTGATGGTGTATTGCGTCCTTAGAGAGCAAGAGAATTTGCAATGCTTTAGCACTCAAGGGACAAATTTATCAATTTTATTAACATGGGGAAAATATCAAACATAAACCATTTAATTTTTATTTTTTTAAGTTTGCATTGGAAATAAAAAGAGAGCATGTGGCAGACAAAAGGACCATGCAGGAAGGCCTGAGAAACAGTGTGTTCATGTTAATCAATAGGGCCTGTAGATGTATTTTTGATTCAGCTTCGGAGGGCGCAAGGGGCACCATTTTTATCGTTAGAGGAATGGTTTCCGGAAAAAAAACTCCCAAGGTTTTAATTCGAAACACTGGAAGTGTGTTCATGTTAATCAATTGGGTCTGTAGATGTGCATAAGGGTTTTGGATTTTTGATTTGGCCCCGAGGGGTGCAAAGGGCACCATTTTTGTCGTTAGAGGAATGGTTTCCGGAGAAAAACTCCTAGGGGTTTCAATTCGAAACACTAAAAGTGTGTTCATGTTAATCAATAGCGTCTGTAGATGTGCATAAAGGTTTTGGTTTTTTTATTCGGCCCCGACAATAATCACAAATGCGAATACAGGAATATACTATAGTGTGCTTTGCACACAAATGACACCCCTCTAGTTATGAATTGTTTACATATTCAAGTATCACACCATCCGGGAATTAACTGCCCATTTGCCTGTAAATATATAGGCAACTGATGCAATGCCAATTATCAAAAGGAAAATATGTGAGATTCGGTTCAGTAACATGTGCCTCTCAATAGACTCCTGGTGTGAAGGATTTTGCTTCTTTTGTCAAAATATTTTCAAAATTTTCTCCCACTAGGACGAACCATGGTCACCCCAATGCATTAAGTCTTCCACAGCCTTATGTAAGTTCTGGCTAGGACCCCCACCACAATCCCTTCCATTCCCCCTCCCCACACAGCCTCTGACCACCATTTACTGTAGTATATGTACTGGTTACACTAACACAAGTATAACTATACTCTCAAATTCTAAATTATTCAAATGCAGTGGAGCCCACTTAATTGGATATCTCTTAACTGAATAACCCTGTTAATTGAATATAATTTCCCAACACAAAACTATTTACCATACCTCCAGTACAAATTTGACCTGTTAACTGAATGTAGGTTATACAGTAAACTCCTGTTAATTGAATAAAATATCTTCTAACCCATCAAGAAATTACTCTGACTCGCCCCAGTTTTCCTTTGTTTATAGATCTATTTGTCCTCAGTACATCCAATACAGGCATTTAATCTATTATATCTTGTTTGACAGAGCTCATGGAGCTCTGTCAAACAAGATATAATAGAATAAATGCAAAGTTTATCTCTAGAATACAGGAAAGTGATACAATCCCTGTTAATTGAATACTCCTGTTAATTGAATATTTTTCATTGGCAATGTGGCTATTCAATTAACAGGGTTCCACTGTACTGAAAATTGATTCTCGCAGCAGGAGAGCACGAGAATGAAAAATGATTTTCGCTAATAGAGACAAATATTGAGACCAGTTCAGTCATGATACGGTTAATGAAAACCATGAATTATCTCAAACCATATACACTGATAATATTATTCTACTCATACCTGAAGTAATGATGACACGGCTTCTATCGCTTCTATTTTTGACTCCATTATGTCATCTCCAAATAACTCACTGTAAATTAAAGAAAAACTTCACATCAAAAAATAGTTTGCTGGCAGGGGTGAAGCCTGCAAATAAGCAATCTGTCATGTTCATTGTTTAACAGGTACCAATTCACTTTGGGCCTGATATAATTAAAGGTATAATTTCTCAGAATATGCTATTCTGGTATTTGTCTCAAGTTATGTTACACATTGTGAAGGACTTCTACCACAAACTGGGTGCCTTTAACCCTTAATCCTTTACCCAATGAATCAGCTGCATCCGCCTGCGTAATAGTCAAATTCAACAGTTGAAAAAATATTATTTTTCAAAATATTTCAACAAAACTATATGATGTGACCCCTCGTTGGAACGAGCTCATCGAGCTCGTTCCAACGAGGGGTCACATGATATGGTTTTGTTGAAATATTTTGAAAAATTTCAAAAAATGTTTTTTAAAATAATAAATTTTGATATTGTCTGCGTTGATTAAAGGGTTAAAGACCTATTTCCAACTTTAGAACCTCATAACAGATGCCCTTAACATGCCATTATGAAGAGGTCTTGCTTACAATAGACAAATTACCTTGGCAATGGTTTTTAGTCAAGTCAACTGCCAGCCAAGATTTAACTAGAAATCACTGCCAAGCCACTGGACATGAACACATTGAGGTCAGGTGTGAATGCAGGACAACTGGCAAAGACCTTAAGGATTAAACTAGGAGAGAACGAACTTGTCTATCACAGTAACTTGCAGGGACACCACGAGGATACCTTTAACTTAACGCTTTACCTCACATGAATTGCAAAACCATTCCTGAATAGCTAAATATTGTCATCTTTTGCCTCAAAAACATAGCTTATGATCATCCCTCATTACAACAAGCTCATTCCACTGAGGGGTCATAAGCTATGCTACATTAGCTAAATGATGGAAAAAGTTGAACAAAGAGAAACCTCAAATTAGTGTTAAACTAACTCTCCAACAGTTTGCTAATTGAGTTTAAGATCACTTTAGCACCTATGGCAATATCATATTTGAATCACGTAGAAAGTCAAAATTAGTCCATCCTTTACACATATGAACTGCCCTCTCCAGAGGGTTTGCACCCCCTCCCCAGACATTAGCTGGAGCCATCAATAAAACATTCAACACACAAAAAAGATGATTGTAATCTATTCACCTCAAGGCCAATAATTTCATTTTGAATGATGTCCATCAGTGGCCACAAATGCAAACCTTGAACAACACACTAACTTCCTTAACCCTTTACCTAACCTGAAAAGCAGACGACACTAGCAAACAAAATTCTTGAATAACTAATTCTTTTCATTTTCTGTCCTAAAAACATAGGTTATGCCCCCTCATTGGAATGAGCTCAATGAGCTCGTTCCAATGAGTGGTCATAACCTATGTTTTTAAGACAACAAATGAAAAAATAATGAAAATTAATTGGCGATTTTTTGGCCGTTATGTTGGGTAAAGGGCTAAAGTATCTGCTGCTAACAAGTTCTGTTTGTCTGGTAAAGCTAATGCCTGGAACAGAAGTATTTTAACCCTTTACCTAACATGAAAAGCAGACGATACTTGCAAAAAAAAATTCCTGAATAACTAATTTTTTCATTTTTTGTCTCAAAAACATAGGTTATGACCCCTCATTGAATGCTCTTGTTCCAACGAGGGTCATAACCTATGTTTTTGAAACAAAAAATGAAAAAAACAATGAAAGTTAAAAAATTTATAGTAATTTATATATTTTTTATACTTACCAATGACCCAGACTTAGCTGGTGCTAACTCCACAAAAACCAGGGCCAAACACAAATTTTGCCCCCCAATCCCCAAAATTTGCATCCAAAACAAAAAGAAATCATGTCCTAAAGGACCTCCATAGTACGACTCTACTGCGCATGCGCAGTGACGCAGTCGTCCCGAAATTGGCGCCAAATATCATTCTTACTGGCAGTGCCTGGTCAGCGCTATGTACTCAGCGGGGAGGCAAGAGTTCCCAACTCAGGGAGGGCCATCCCCGTCTGGGTCATTGGTAAGTATAAAAAATATATAAATTACTATAAATTTTTTAACATTTTTATACTGTACCAATGACCCAGACTTAGCTGAATAGTAAACAGGCTGGAGGGCCTAGGACATAGAGGAAAATCCAATAAGCTCAATTATAAAATAAAGAGGTAACCCCTTAAGGAGAAAAGGAGTATTAGGCTTTACATGTATCTTTCTTATTTAATATTTAAATTAGAAAGATACACTACCCTTAATAATTGAGCACAATAACATTCATGTTCTCTATTAACATCCAGTATAACCCTTATACTAATTATTTTTAAAGCAAGCCAATAAATAAAGTAGTCCAGAGAATTGAGACTCTTTATAATCATTTAAAAGTGTCCGAGTATTGTATATTAAAGCCCGTTTGACACTTGACATATACAAATGCTTCACACCGAGCTACACTTTAAAAATAAGACATGAATGAAATTAAACATTAATATTACACTTTAAAACCATCCCAGAAGCGACTCAGAAATACTGTCTTGGAGGAGGCATTCCCTTGCTTTTCACTATAAAGCAGGTGACCTAAGGGAACACCCGCCCCCCCCCCCCCCCTTCCCCTTGCCCTGGGTCAAATAGCCCAGAGTGAAGAGGGCAGCCGGACGGAGTCACTGCCGGAACAGAAAGCCTGCATAACTATAGTTGCAACTGTTTAGTGGACGACATTCTGAGCAACAGATAACGGACCTAAACAATGCAGGTCTCCAGAAATGGACTCAATATTTCTGAGATAAAAATTAGTAAATGTGGATGGCTGAGACCAATAAGCAGCCTTCATTAAATCTGTAATAGCAACACTATTAGCATAAGCCCAGGAAGTAGAAAGAGCTCTTACTTCATGAGCAGAAATCTTAAGCACAGACTGCTGAGAAGAAGATAAATCTTCATACGCAGTACGGATAGTTAACTGAATCCATCTAGCAATAGAATGGACTGAAATGTCCTTTCTATTAGGCATCAAAGACAGAAAGAAACGTTTCCGTCCCTTTCTGATGAACTGAGATCTCTGTTTATAGATACGTAGTGCTCTAACAGGACAGAGTAAAGGCCTACGCCCGTCTGAAGACGGAAGAGCCTTAATAACAATAGGTTCCGGATATTTATTAGGAGCCTGATTCTTAGCTAAAAAACCGACATTAGTAGTGAAGGTGATAGTGTTCCCAACACTACGATAATGAGAATCATCCACCGATAGTGCATGAAGCTCACTGACTCTTCTGGCAGAAGAGAAAGCTAAGAGAAAAGCTGTCTTATAAGATAAGAATTTGAAATCTACTGTCCCAAGAGGTTCAAATGGCTTTTCCTTCAATTTAAGGAGAACCCAAGCTAAATTCCACTTAGGAATTAATCTGAGAGTTCTGGGTCTATTTATCGAAAAGTTTCTAACCAATTTCGATAAAGAGACATTAGATCCAATTTGTAAACTATCATGATGTGCATAGGTATCAGATAACATAGATCTATAACCCTTCATAGTAACAGGTTGCAGTTTGATTTCGTCAAACAAGTATACTAGAAAGTTAGCAATGTCTGGTATAGAGGGTTCAAATATATCTACAGAATGATCCCTACACCAACGACGGAAAACCTTCCACTTAGCCGCATAGTTTAGCGAAGAGGAGGTCCTCCTACAGTTAGAAATCGCGTCCACTGCTCGTCCTGTAAAGTGCTTGCCATGGAAGAAGGACCGCACAACGGAAAAACGTGAAGGTTGAGACCTTGCGGGTTGTGATGTAGTTGGCGCGATTTCCCCTGCCAAAGAAGATCCTCTCGTGGAGGGAGCTTCCGCGGTAGGTCCCACAACAGACACCTGAGTAGATTTATCCACGGTCTCTGTGGCGACAGAGATGCTACCAACAGAATCTTGCATTGAGATTGTTTTATCTTTAGCAATACTTGTTGAATTAACGGCGCTGGAGGATACGCATATCCTATCATTCCGTCCCAAGGGATCGATAGAGCATCTACTGCAAATGCTCTTGGATCCGGACACGGGGACACATACGTCTGCAACTGATTGTTGAGATGTGTCGCAAATAAGTCTATCATTGGCCGTTCCCATTGGTAGCAAATCTGATTGAATACTTGTTTGTTGAGAGTCCACTCCGACGGCAACAAGCGACCCTTTCGTGAAAGGGAGTCTGCTAGCACATTCAGACGACCCGGTATGTGACGGACCGAAAGAAGAACGTGATGTTCCAACGCAAACAGAAGGATTCTTTCCGTTAGATTGAACAACGGAACTGAATGAGTGCCTCCCTGATTCCGTATATACGCCACTACTGTCGTATTGTCGGATAGGATTTGGACATGAGCATCGTGAATAATGTCCATCCAGTGACGTAACGCAAGCCAAATTGACATCATTTCCTTGATGTTTATGTGCTTGCAGAGGAATTGCGGATCCCAAAGACCCTGGCATCTCGAATCCGTTGGGATTAATGATGCACCCCAACCTGTTTGACTGGCATCCGTCATAATGGTAAAACTCGGATCCGGCAACTGCAGCGGAACTCCTTGAGTTAACCACTGAATGTTTGCCCAAGTCTGAATCTCTTGTTTCACTTGATCTGACAAGAGAACGTCTACATCGAGCGAATGAATTTTCACACTCCAATTCTGAGTCAGGAAAATTTGAAGAGGCCGTGTGCGTAGCCGTCCCATCGGAATGAGATCCGCGGCGGCTCCGCACAGACCTATCAGTCTCATAAATTCTCTCGCCGTGACTTTGTCTGTATTCAGACAATAGCGAGCGTAACAACTGACTAATTTCGCTCTGGTTAACGGCAGACGAACGAGATTGTTGTGCGTCTCGAAGCTCATTCCCAGATGAGTGAATGACTTGGACGACACCAGATCCGACTTCTCCTCGTTTACTATGAAACCGAGACGTCGGAGCAATAGAAGAAGATTCTGAACATCGTTCTGAAGCGTTAACTCGTTGCCGTACCTCTGAAGAATGTCGTCCAGGTAGGCCGACGTTACCGCAGACGAATGAGCTCGGAAGTAAATCATTACCGAGTTCATTACCCGAGTGAAAGCCCAGGGTGCTAGATTCAATCCGAAGCACATGGCCCGGAACTGATACACCACTCCTAGGACTGCGAAGCGTAGATACTTTCGGAATGTCGGATGTACCATGACGTGAAAGTACGCATCTTTGAGATCTATGCTCGTTGCATAATCGTTCACCCGAATACTCGCTCTGACCGATCGAATCGTCTCCATATAAAACTTCGGAGCGATGATCAGCTTGTTTATCCAGCTCAAATCTATGACTGGACGGAACGAGACGTCTGGTTTCAGAACCAGAAACAGATGGCTGTAGAATCCCAGCGATTCCTGGTTTTCTACGACCTCTACCGCGTTCTTCATTAAAAGAGACTGCACCTCTGATAGCAGAGCGTCTCTTTTCTGAGGGTTTGACGGAAGATGAGTCCACTTTGGACTTCGAGTTAATGGAGGCTTTCGTTTGAAGGATATCTTTAGACCTTCCGAAGTCACTCCTCTCACCCACGGGTCGTCCGTAATCGACGCCCACTCTTGAGAAAAACTCGACAACCTTCCGCCAACCGGAACGCGATAGAGGTTTGAGCCATCACCTCCTGGATCTGCGAGGCCTGCGGTAGGAGAAACCACGTCTTCCACGACCCGCACCTCGCCTCGTCGACCTCGGGGCGTCCGACCGATTGTCCCGGCCTGAAGGACGTCCCGAACGAGAGTCACTATCCTGACGGTCTCTCGAATAAGAGCTAGAGGACGCACCGGAACCTCTATAGGAACCTCTCTTGGGCGGATAAGACCCAGAAGTGCCCGCCTTATTCGTGTCTGCTGTATCCGACCTTTTAGGAGCGGATCTAAACAACAGAGAATCACTAGCTTTCTTTTTAATATTATCATAAATAGCGGAAAGCTTGCCGTCAAAGAGAAGATCTCCTGAGACCGAAGCGACTCTAAGAGAGTTCTTCACCTTAGAATCCACTAGTGTGGATGTAGACAGGGCTGCGTCACGTCTAACCAACTCCAGATTTGCCACTGAAAGGGCGGAGTTACACGTGGAATAAGCTACTGCCCTTGAAAGAAGTCTTAAGGAGGATTGTATATCCTGAAACTCTTCCCCTTGAAGACGCAGTGATAACGCCTTAGTAAGGTGATCTGCGTAAGATAAGGCATCTAAATTGGCTCTGTTAGACGCAATAGCTGTTTCCAACACTGCGGTTGGAATAGAAGCTGACGACGGTAATGATAGCTCTAAGTCTTCCGCCTCGTCGTCCATACGCAGAGGAACTCTCGGTATACCCTGACCTGCCGTGTCGAATTTATTCCTTGCATTAATGAAAGGCAGGTTGAGAGTATTTGCGGACAAGAAGCCTGCTTTCCCCGTCCTGGAAGCAAGTTTAAAAATAGCGTCGTTCAATAATTCAAATGTTCTTGCAACATTATTGGACTGCGACGGAAACTCGGGAGCGATGTCCCTGAACCGCTCGAAAAAATCAGAGTCCAATGACGCTATAATTCTCCTGTCCGGAAGCGCAGCAGTCTGGCCCGACGGAACAACTTGAGGAAGAAAGTGCCGGATGAAGTCCACGGCAGCTTTGTGTTGTTCCGAAAGGGATAGCTCCAATTCATCCGTATCCCTTTCACCATCCGGTCGGACCTCCCGATGTTCCCGGTCGTCCGCCCCCGATGCTTCGGCGGAGCGTACCGACCCAGCGCCGTCGGATAATTCTCGATCCGACACCGTTTCTGTCGGCTGCTGGGATGCTGCGATAAGCTGTGCTATCTGCACTAGAATGTCCGACGTCGAGACCTGCGGAGGAGCGGTCTTTCGCTGCTTCGCCGAGGGCAGCTCCGCATCAGATGGCTCCCGCATACTTTTCCTATGCGAACGTCCGGAGTCCATCGGTCTCGAATCCCTGGCTGCCGGATGGTGTGACCTGGTCGCCGAAGAATCCTTCATCGGCGAAGCTGGCAAAATATCGGAGGTCACGCAGCCAAGGTGCGGTCGTGTGCGCCGACGAGAAGAGGAAGCCTTAACAGTCTCTGCGGACTGCTTATACAACGGAGCGTCCCGAGCGACGGACGTATGCTCCGCTAAAGACACATTTTGTACCACAACATCTGGTCCCAGATGTTGTTGTACGAGAGAGGGGCCTCTCTCGCTCGCGGCCCGGCTGGACCTGGACGAGCTAGGAACCGGACTAAAAGGCTTCCTCCGTTCTCGTTCACTATCCGCCGTCACTGGGTGTGCATCTATTATTTTTATAGTGCTCGCATCACCCAAAATTTCCTCTTGGACCGCATCGGACGAACCCGGCTGCCGAACCATTCGGTGAATGGACGCTACACCGGGCGAGCTAGCGGACGACATTTGTCTAATCTCCATGAGCACTTTTGCCGCTAGCTCTGTATTTAATTGTGACGACGGACGCACACTTGAAGAAGATAACATGGAAACATCACCCTGTTCTGGTTCCTCTGAAATAGAAACTGAGAGAGTAGAGTGACCTTGTGGAGAAAGAGCCGGCATCGCTCTTTCTCCAGAAACAACATATCGTGACACACGTTTCCATTGTTTCTCATCCCAATGTTCACATACAGGACAGGGATTAATGCGAGAACACTGACTACAATTAATGCAATAATCATGAAAGTCAGAGGAAGATTTCTTCCTATTACAATTTGAACAAGTTCCCTTCATTGTGAAAGAACAACAGTAAGTCCTAGTTACTCGCAAAAACCCCTGACACAAAGATACATAATAACATGATCCATTAATAAATGAAAAAACAATTGCAAAACAAAATAATTTTGAAAAAATATTTTTTCAGAGAAGCCCAAGTTGCTGAAAAGTAACGTTGAGCCCCGATGGATCCGTTGGCAAAGTGTGGTCAAAAATTTTAAAATTATATAAAATAATTAATGAGACACTTTCGGATAATATAAATGTATCTTATAATGAGATAAACTACCTCAAAGGCAAACAGCCCCCCTCAAAAAAGGCTGTTGCCAATGAAAACAAACAGTGTAAACACAGAAGAAAACATGACTCCAGGCACTGAAAAAACTGGCCCGGAATCAGTCATCAATTACACTCTATCTGATGCAAAACAGAGACTCCCAGGGGAGAATCTGCAGAACATCAGATGGAAGATGCAGAACACAAACGTTATACACCCATGGGTGAAAACGTAACTATGGGGAAAATAACAGAAAACATTCTGTAACCAAGCAACTCTCCCAGGGAATTTTTAGAAATGAAACTTCTCAAAAATATGCCAAAAGCATGGGAGAATTGCAAGGGGGGAGTTTAGAAGGTTAGGGGAGAGGAAACACTGAATAAGCAGTGCAACAATTAGCAAGAATGACAACAAGAGGCGTTTGCCTCGAAAATAGGCAACTTAACATAATTTCAACAAAAAATTTTAAGTACAGCCCTGATTATTTTTTGCCACTTCTTTTTTCCTCTCCTCCTTCTATCCTCCTTAGAATCACATTTTCTCCAAGAATTACGTGTCTGGCATCCTTTAAACTGAGATTTACAAGCACAAAGATCAGTGAGATGTTGACTGATGAAGGGCCAAACAGAGAATGATATTTGGCGCCAATTTCGGGACGACTGCGTCACTGCGCATGCGCAGTAGAGTCGTACTATGGAGGTCCTTTAGGACATGATTTCTTTTTGTTTTGGATGCAAATTTTGGGGATTGGGGGGCAAAATTTGTGTTTGGCCCTGGTTTTTGTGGAGTTAGCACCAGCTAAGTCTGGGTCATTGGTACAGTATAAAAATATTAATTGGTGATTTTTGAGAATAGCATTGTCTGGTTTTGACCATTACGTTGGGTAAAGGTTAACCACTATTATTGAACCACACACACTCTGCTTGTCAGCAGCATGATTCCTTCACCATTATTACAATGGAATGTTTCTTTATTCCATTGTAAACATAGAATTCCATGACACTCATAATTAAAGGAAGTTACCTGAATAGAACAGAAATGGTGTCATTCAAATTTTTGCAATGCAAGCAGTTGTGCTACAATATCCAGTTTTCCTAGATGTCCCAATATAGGAAAAAATGGCAATTTTTTTAGAGGTTTCCGGGACCTAAAAACTGTGTTGTTCATTATCCAGTTTTTAGGAGTACAAACAAACATTGCAAATGTTCCAGGATAAGGCCTCACAAAGTTGATCTTCTGTTTCTCAGGCCATTTTTTGTAAAATTGCATGCGGACGGGCATTTTTTTATTTTATTTTTTATTTTTGTAATCATTTCTTTACCATTAAAATGTTCATGTTCTTGGTTTGTTTTATGTTTTAGGCCTCATAATCTACAGAATAGCATGGGTTGTGGTGTATTACATCCCTTGAGTGCAACAAGGCTTTGCAATGGTAAAGCATTGCAAAGCCTTCTTGCACTCAAGGGACAATTTTATTAACTTAGGTAAAATATCAGACATAAACCATATGATTTTGACTTTTTTAAGTTTGGATTGGTTATAAAAAGAGAGCATGTGGCAGCCAAAAGGACCATGCAGGAGGGCCTGAGAAACAGATTTTTATTTTTTTAGGCCTAATCTCATGATTATGTCACAGAAAGATATAAAACTTGACAATTAAGCTTTTAACTGGTAGAGTGCTATATTATTTTTGGCTGTTAAAATTTGTTCACATGTCTTTGTCTTGTTAAAATTTATGGGAGAGTGCCTATAGGCACTCTCTCATAAATTATAACAAGGCAAATTCATACAAATTAAATAATTTTACTTCAAAGATAATATGACGCACATCCACAAAATATGAAGCCTTTAAGTTGGGATACCTGCACTTCAGAATGAAGCCCAAATATGGGCTTCCCGCACTCTACTAGTTTAAAAAAAAGAAATACTGGGTTGAAAATTAATTGGTGGTTTTTGTAAACAGATCTGGCCAGTTTTGGCCATTACTTTGAGTAAAGGGTTAATATAGATAGTTTCACAAGACTGTGAAGATGCCAATTCAAGATCATGCTTGAATTGGCATCTTCACAGTCTTGTGAAATGGTCAGTTTCAAAGAGTCATGGAAATGAACAACAGACAAAAAGACTCACAAATATTAATAATTAACTTATGATTTCAAATTCATAGTATTGAGAGAGAAAAAAAACCCTCCCTTCCTCGTCTGTTTTTCAGAGTCAAAATGCCTGAGAACACCCTGTTTTGGGGGAGGGTTTTGACTTACGTGAAATATTTGTTGCATTTTTCCTTGAACTTGTCTCTT
Organism: Pictodentalium vernedei; assembly: GCA_031216915.1. Lineage (NCBI taxonomy): Eukaryota > Metazoa > Mollusca > Scaphopoda > Dentaliida > Dentaliidae > Pictodentalium > Pictodentalium vernedei. The sequence goes on from CM062293.1 coordinate 53,725,878, forward strand.
TCTTTATCACCCATTAAATCATCATAAATTCTGGAGAGTGCTACCGATGCTTGCATTCGAGTTTTATCTGTTATAGGAAGTGTCTTATGTTGTTTAATGGTTCCAGCTATTGCCAATAACCCTTCAAGTCCTGTAAAACAAATAATCAAAAATTTTACAATCTAATTTTTCTACAAATTAATCTTTCTTAATATTCCAGCACTAAAACCTATGGAGGCAATACTTATTCAGGTTGCAGGGTATATTGCCTCAAGGATGAAGGTAATTAAAGGACTTTCAAGGACCTATATTAACCCTTTAAACAACAAAATGGCCAAAACGGCCAGATCTATTCACAAAAATTGCCAATTAATTTTCAGTATTTTTTTCATTTTTTGTCACAAAAAACCTAGGTTATGACTCCTCTTTGGAACGAGCCCATCAAGCTCATTCCAAAGAGGGGTCATAACCTATGTTTTTGAGGCAAAAAATTAGTTATTCAAGAATTTTTTTTGTAAGTGTCATCTGCTTTTCATGTCAGGTAAAAAGTTAAAGCTATTTTCATGGACCTTTTTGAATTTGGGAGATATATTAGAACCTGATAACTGAACATCCACTTGCCAATTTATTTATTTATTGATTGCTGCTTAAGGTCATATATTTCTGCACAATGGCTAATCATGACCGCAACGTGGAGATAAAATAAAGTTTAGTCAATCGTTTGTATCCATGTTGCATAGTTTAGAGTACTTCCACCCCAAGCCTTGATGACTAGGTCTTATATTATTAGTGAAACAGAGCTTGTTTACCACAGATAACAAGCACTGATTAGCTTCTCGGGGTTCCCACATGGACGTCACTTGCTAACAAAAATTATTCAATTAGCAAGCACTTTCAATTAACATGGATTTGGTCATATTACTGAATTCAAGAGATAAGTAATCTCTTGATTCAGTAATGTGACCAAATCCATGTTAATTGAAAGCGCTTGCTAATTGAATAATTTTTTGGGTCAATTACATTCAAAGTAATTAATTACAATTACTTGGGGAAAGCGCAATTAAAATTATTTGTTTTTAAAAGTAGTTAATTACAATTACAATTACTTTTTGAAAAGTAATTAATTACTTTTAATTACTTTCAATTACTTTTCACAACTACAACACATGGATGGTGGATTATGACCAATCACCCAACAGGTGTAATTTCCATCATAACACTGAGCTTGTTCCAATCACGTTAGAATTTGTATAATTTTATTGACAAAAAAGCAAATACCTTTAGCACAGAAATTATTCATATATTCATATTATTTAAATGATAGAAATATGGCTATTATTGGAGCAAGCTCTTGGAGAAGCACTAAAATTAACCGAAGCAAAATTAAGAGATGCAATTTTGTACATCACACATACATTTACCAGAAATATATTAGAATCTCATGACAAAATGCTGATAAAAATTCTGAAAATTGTTTAAGATTGAGAGAAAATCTACATGAAATGAACCCACATGGGAACATAATTTGTAATTTATTACACAACTCAGTCATGACAGGTAATAGCTGAAGTAAATGAGTTAGATCAGTTTATTCCCTAATTGAAACTCAAATTGGACAAAAGAAACTAAACATAGTTATTCAAGAATTTTCAAATGACTCTCTCAGCAGTTGCACAAGCACTCCAAATAAGACCAGACAAAGTAGATATTTTGTTTCTCAGGCCATTATTTGTGAAATTGCAAGCGGGCGAGCGTTTTTTTTATTTTATTTTTTATTCCAGTAATTACTTTTTTGCCATCAAAAGTTCATGTTCTTGGTTCAAGTTTTAATCTACAGAATAGAATGGGTGGTGGTGTATTTCATCACTTGAGTGCAAGAAGACATTGCAATGCTAAAGCATTGCAAAGCCTTCTTGCACTCAAGGGACAAATTCATCAGTTTTTTTAACTTGGGTAAAATATCAGACATAAACCATTTAATTTTTATTTTTTTTAAGTTTAAATTGGTTATAAAAAGAGAGCATGCGGCAGCAAAAAAGGACCTTGCAGGAGGGCCTGAAAAACAGATTTTTTATTTTTTTTAGGCCAGATATTAGGATTATCTAAACATACCCTTGCAAACAATTCAGCAAACAAACCTCAACACAAAAGATACCAGTACTGTTAGAAGCGAGACGTAAATATTCAAAAATACTCCAAATGTACTGGTGGATTTTTGAACACTGAATGTAAGTTTTGAAAACATTTTTTGATCAATGTAATTGAAAGTAATTGAAAGGTAATTGCAATTACAGGAGAATTTTCAATGTAATTAATTACATTACAATTACAAGTAATTGAAAAATTCCTCAATTACCAATTACAGAGCTAATGGAGCTCTCTCAAATGAGAGAGAATAGATTAAATGCCTGTAAAGGATGTATTGAGGCAAAATAGCCCTATAAACAAGAGGAATTTGATAACTGTGAGGGTAATTTCTTGACATATTACAGAAATTTTTATTCAGTTAACCCTTTACATTACGAGCCGGCCGCATCCGCCCGCGTAATATGCAAGCAAATTCAGCTGTGCTCGTTCCAACAAGGGGTCACATGATATGGTTTTGTTGAAATTTTTTGAAAAAAATTAAAAAATGCTATTTAAAATAATAAATTTTGATATCGTCTGCATTCAGTAAATGGTTAACCTGGCGTTTACTCTACTCTGCAAACTTTATTCAATTTACAGTTCAAATCTGTAGGGTAGTTATGGTACTAGTAAATGGTTTAGGTGTTATAATTATTAATTTAAATTATATTCATTTAACAGGGTTATTCAATTAAGAGATATCCAATTAACCCCTACACTCTGGTAGAGCAACAGAATTTTCTCCAATCACTGTTTTTCTCTTGTTTAACTAGGAATTTAACCAATTATATCTTGTTTGACAGATCTCAGTCAAACAAGGTATGTTTGGTTAAATATCAAACTGCATTATGTGAAAAATCTCCTGCTGAAAACTTTGCCATTTTGAAATCAGAGTGGAGAGTGGTAAATGATGCCCTCTATATTCCAAATTATTTTTTTTTAAAATTGAGTGAACTTATTAAAGGTAATTTAACCAATCATTTAGTATTATGTACCCACTTTTGAGGACTTGCACCCCTAGAAAGGGTTTTATCTTACAATCAACATGTATTTTGTCTGTATTAACTCTGCAACTGTCGAGTATCTGACCCCCTGATAGAGATGTTTGGGGTCGGATACAAGCACATTCCTTTCGCGTGAGTTCCATTTTTTTTTTTGTTCTTCTGTACGAATAACTAGTTTGTTATATATTCGTCTACATCTTGACTTATCCCCAGTATATTTTAAGATAAAATGATTATTACCATTATGTGGATGTACAAAATATGTATCTTAGTCGCACTTCGGGTTCTGAGGGTAGTTCACGACTCGTTTTCGACGAGTCGTGAACTACCCTTACAACCTGAAGTGCGACTCAGATACATATTTTGTACATCCACATAATGGTAGTAATCTCTATATATTCCTTGAATGAGCAAATATAAGAGCTATGACAATAGCAAATGAAATTAATCTTACCGTCAGTGTCAAGAAATTTTTTGCTCCAACCAGCTCCATCCAATCTACGAATATCCCTGATGATAATTTCTAATACAGAATCTCTACCATGTGCAGATACCTTGGCATTTCCTAACATTTTACACAGCAACAGGAAGAAATCATCCACAAACCTCTGTTCAACTTCACCTAGAAATACATACTTTAATGTGAAGTAAGTCCCGGTCAAAAAAATTGTTCACATTTTGTAATACAAAAATCCAAGAATTTTGCCAATATGGCCTACTAGAAAAAGTGAATGTAATATCTGAAATAAAGTTTCCACACCACTTGGGCCGATATATTATTCTGCCATATTCAAAAAAACTGAATGCTAATTAGATTATTTACAATATATTTGAGAAACTTTCCAGTAAAAAGCATGGAAGCTCAGTGCCTCAGCGGTTAGAGCATTGAACTTCAAAACAAAAGGTTCATGGCTCAATCCTGACAACCAGTAACTGTGTGGTGTCCCTGGGCAAGGATCCTGCTTTTCCACATGCTGCATCTAGATGGTGCACTTGCCTTCAACCAATGGTAACATTGCTTGGGTGGAGTTAGTATGTTGGAGAGTGTGACAGCTCCTTGCCACTGCTCGGTGGTTCTCTCTGGGTACTCCAGTTTCCTCCTCCTATAAAATAATCCAACACAAAGTGACTATGGTGGTTGATAGTGTTGTTAAACCCAAATAAATAATTTGGAAATTTCACTATTTTTAAGTGACAAAGTAAGTATTTATTCTATTATATCATTTTTGACAGAGCTCATTGAACTCCATCAAACAGGATATAGCAGTAGGGCTGCACGATATTCAGAACTGAATACCGGTATTGTAATTCAAAAAAATACAGCGGTATACCGGTATATCGAAAACTGTTCAGATATATGAACACAAGTGCCACAATCGACACTCGAGGCATCACAGTCAGAACGAATTAGCATGCCTTGATGGTGCGATCGAAAAACCTTTACCCAATGCAGACGATATTAAAATTTATTATTTTCAAAATTAGTTTATCAGATTTTCCACAAAGATTTCAACAAAACTATATCATGTGATCCATCATTGGAATGAGTTCAAAGAGCTTGTTCCAATGAGGGGTCACATGATATAGTTTTGTTGAAATTTTTTAAAATTATTTTTTCAACTGATAAATTTGTATATTATGAGGGCACAAGCAGGCGATTCCTTGGATAAATGGATAATATTATTCATTCGGGGCTACAGTTAAAAAACTAAATACATCTTGAAAATTAAATTGTGGGTAAATAAATAATGACGATAAACCGATATTTTTTGTAATTACACCGGTATTCTATCGATATTGGTTTGAATACCGGTATATATCGGTTTATCGATATACTGTGCAGCCCTATATAGCAGAATAAATACTTACATTGAAAAGTACTGAGGACATATGGGTTTGTATTGCAAGGGAATTTTAGACTTGTTTGTAAAAATTGTTTGAAAAATCTCTATATTCTTCATTTAGAGGTAAGGGAGCACGGTGGTCAAGTTATTATGGTATTGGATTTCAAACAGAAAGGTCCATGCATGGTTCAATCCCCAACAGGGTTAACTGCATTGTGTCTTTGGACAAAGCACTTAATCATGATTGCACACATGGAGGAACAGTGACGATGTGTACTAAGGCACACTGCACGTCGGTGGGGCACTTGTCTTCAATCAATGCTAACCCTGCTTGTGTGGAGTTAGTACATTGGGAAGTCTGACAGTAGCTCATCGCTGCTCCGTGGCTCTCCCAGCGACTCAGGTTTCCTTCGCCTGTAAAACTGTCAGACAGGAGGTGATCCTGTCTGCCAAAAGTGTCATTAAATCACAATAAAAAAACACTTGGTCAAGCATTCAAACAATTATCTGTACCTAATGTAAACTGTGGATATCTTTGTCTCTCTCCTTTCTTTATTAAAGCTTCATGCTCTTTGACTCGTTCTCGAAACTCTTCAACCTTTGTGATGGCATAAAGCATGTTCTGCAGTAAATTAGCTGTTGCTGTACTGATTGGTTCATTGTTCTGTCCTAGTAGTCGGCACAGTTTAGGAATACCAAGTTTCTCTTCCACACGGAATGACTGAAAAACATGATTGAATTCTAAAGTGGCTCAGTAATAAATAGAGAGTAATCGCTTGACTGGACTGGTTACGTGAAATAATTCATGAGAGGTGAGGGATGTTGTACAAACACGAATGCGCACAAGTTTTTTACAATACAGCCCCTCGCCTCGAATGATTTCACGTAACCAGTCCAGTCAAGCGATTAGTCTGTTTATTACTTTTCATTATTAACAATAATTATATTATTTAAAAAAACAAAAAACAATGAAGTCCTCATTACACCCACGGCAAGCATCATCGTTTGCGCGCACGGATACATGACACAATTGTTGATTGTATAATTCACTTGTGAAGTTATCGTTTATAATCAAACCCGGAAATCCCAGTAAATCACACTTTGGAAAGTAATAAACAAATTCAAAATAATCATTTGTCCTTGTAACAATGATTATATCATTGCATGAAACTTTTTGTTACACTCCTCAGAACTTTTGAACGGTTTACCACTTTAGTTTTCCTTATATAATTTCTGTATTCTTTGCGTATATAAGATTTGAATACAGGGGCAACTAAATGTATCAACAACTATTTTGTGAATTATAATACAGATTCAAAATTGGTTTGAGTACAGAAAACATACTCAACAGTTACCACATCCGCAGGTTAGAAATTATCTTCATTAACCCTTTACATAACATGAAAAGCAGACGACACTTACAAAAATCGCGACATCGACACCGTAGCTGCGACGGGTGGTACAATTTCACAAAATTCTAAGTTTATCAAGGGCCATAACTCCAAGAAAAATATTTGGAACACCACATGCATTGAACAGTGGCTAGACATCAATAAGATACACTTACATGCCAAATATAAAGTCATTCCATCAAGTATTTCAAAAGTTATTGAGTTTTGAATCTCGTTGGTCACAGACAGACCGACCGACATTCTAAGTTCATCAAGGGCCATAACTCCAAGAAAAATATTTAGAACAACACATGCATTGAACAGTGGCTAGACATCAATAAGATACACTTACATGCCAAATATAAAGTCATTCCATCAAGTATTTCAAAAGTTATTGAGTTTTGAAACTCACTGGTCACAGACAGACCGACCGACCGACCAACCGACAGACAGACAGACAGACCGACATTGCCACTTATAGAGCTGCTAGTCGCAGCTAAAAATAATTTTTGAATAACTAATTTTTTTCATTTTCTGTCTCAAAAACATTGGTTATGACCCCTCAGTGGAATGGAATGAGCATGTTTTTGAGACAAAAAATGAAAAAAAATAATGAAAATTAATTGGCAATTTTTCAGAATAGCATTGGCCGGTTTTGGCCGTTATGTTGGGTAAAGGGTTAAAATATCGCAATAATTAAAACACAGATCTCATTTTAGAATTTTTCACGAGTTCTCTCTATTGATTCAAAGTTTATGGCAAGTTGGTAATCTTCATTTCTATAAAATTACTTGTAGTTCAGTTAAACAGGACATTTCACTTCTCAAATATGGTCTTACCTCAAGCACTTCCACAATACTGCTTGTCAAGTAAAGTCTCACAAAATCACAGCACAGTAAAAGGCACTGTATTAATAGTGTTTCTATCTATGCTTTCTCTTCTACTGCTATGTTTCTAAATTGTGAGTTAATCTTGGAAGAAACCCGAAATTGAAACAGTTCCGACATGGAGTCTTAAAAATTGTCATTCTTCTTCATAGTGACACGAATGTTTAACACTTTGCATGCTGCTGGCAGATATTCCTGCCCAGCACAGGGTTTCTCTTGTCACTGATATAAGTATAATTTGGGCATATTTAAACATATTTTCCCATGTAAATTGAATGAATTTTTTCACCGATGATTCCTCGTTATATTTAAATTAATTTTTCACCAACTCTAGTCATGGCTGCTTTACAGCAGCCATGATTAGGTTTGATGAAAAAATATCTTGAAAGTTAAAAAATTTATAGTAATTTATATATTTTTTATACTTACCAATGACCCAGACTTAGCTGGTGCTAACTCCACAAAAACCAGGGCCAAACACAAATTTTGCCCCCCAATCCCCAAAATTTGCATCCAAAACAAAAAGAAATCATGTCCTAAAGGACCTCCATAGTACGACTCTACTGCGCATGCGCAGTGACGCAGTCGTCCCGAAATTGGCGCCAAATATCATTCTTACTGGCAGTGCCTGGTCAGCGCTATGTACTCAGCGGGGAGGCAAGAGTTCCCAACTCAGGGAGGGCCATCCCCGTCTGGGTCATTGGTAAGTATAAAAAATATATAAATTACTATAAATTTTTTAACATTTTTATACTGTACCAATGAACCAGACTTAGCTGAATAGTAAACAGGCTGGAGGGCCTAGGACATAGAGGAAAATCCAATAAGCTCAATTATAAAATAAAGAGGTAACCCCTTAAGGAGAAAAGGAGTATTAGGCTTTACATGTATCTTTCTTATTTAATATTTAAATTAGAAAGATACACTACCCTTAATAATTGAGCACAATAACATTCATGTTCTCTATTAACATCCAGTATAACCTTTATACTAATTATTTTTAAAGCAAGCCAATAAATAAAGTAGTCCAGAGAATTGAGACTCTTTATAATCATTTAAAAGTGTCCGAGTATTGTATATTAAAGCCCGTTTGACACTTGACATATACAAATGCTTCACACCGAGCTACACTTTAAAAATAAGACATGAATGAAATTAAACATTAATATTACACTTTAAAACCATCCCGGAAGCGACTCAGAAATACTGTCTTGGAGGAGGCATTCCCTTGCTTTTCACTATAAAGCAGGTGACCTAAGGGAACACCCGCCCCCCCCCCCCCCCTTCCCCTTGCCCTGGGTCAAATAGCCCAGAGCGAAGAGGGCAGCCGGACGGAGTCACTGCCGGAACAGAAAGCCTGCATAACTATAGTTGCAACTGTTTAGTGGACGACATTCTGAGCAACAGATAACGGACCTAAACAATGCAGGTCTCCAGAAATGGACTCAATATTTCTGAGATAAAAATTAGTAAATGTGGATGGCTGAGACCAATAAGCAGCCTTCATTAAATCTGTAATAGCAACACTATTAGCATAAGCCCAGGAAGTAGAAAGAGCTCTTACTTCATGAGCAGAAATCTTAAGCACAGACTGCTGAGAAGAAGATAAATCTTCATACGCAGTACGGATAGTTAACTGAATCCATCTAGCAATAGAATGGACTGAAATGTCCTTTCTATTAGGCATCAAAGACAGAAAGAAACGTTTCCGTCCCTTTCTGATGAACTGAGATCTCTGTTTATAGATACGTAGTGCTCTAACAGGACAGAGTAAAGGCCTACGCCCGTCTGAAGACGGAAGAGCCTTAATAACAATAGGTTCCGGATATTTATTAGGAGCCTGATTCTTAGCTAAAAAACCGACATTAGTAGTGAAGGTGATAGTGTTCCCAACACTACGATAATGAGAATCATCCACCGATAGTGCATGAAGCTCACTGACTCTTCTGGCAGAAGAGAAAGCTAAGAGAAAAGCTGTCTTATAAGATAAGAATTTGAAATCTACTGTCCCAAGAGGTTCAAATGGCTTTTCCTTCAATTTAAGGAGAACCCAAGCTAAATTCCACTTAGGAATTAATCTAAGAGTTCTGGGACTATTTATCGAAAAGTTTCTAACCAATTTCGATAAAGAGACATTAGATCCAATTTGTAAACTATCATGATGTGCATAGGTATCAGATAACATAGATCTATAACCCTTTATAGTAACAGGTTGTAGTTTGATTTCGTCAAACAAGTATACTAGAAAGTTAGCAATGTCTGGTATAGAGGGATCAAATATATCAACAGAATGATCCCTACACCAACGACGGAAAACCTTCCACTTAGCCGCATAGTTTAGCGAAGAGGAGGTCCTCCTACAGTTAGAAATCGCGTCCACTGCTCGTCCTGTAAAGTGCTTGCCATGCAAGAAGGACCGCACAACGGAAAAACGTGAAGGTTGAGACCTTGCGGGTTGTGATGCAGTTGGCGCGATTTCCCCTGCCAAAGAAGATCCTCTCGTGGAGGGAGCTTCCGCGGTAGGTCCCACAACAGACACCTGAGTAGATTTATCCACGGTCTCTGTGGCGACAGAGATGCTACCAACAGAATCTTGCATTGAGATTGTTTTATCTTTAGCAATACTTGTTGAATTAACGGCGCTGGAGGATACGCATATCCTATCATTCCGTCCCAAGGGATCGATAGAGCGTCTACTGCAAATGCCCTTGGATCCGGACACGGGGACACATACGTCTGCAACTGATTGTTGAGATGTGTCGCAAATAAGTCTATCATTGGCCGTTCCCATTGGTAGCAAATCTGATTGAATACTTGTTTGTTGAGAGTCCACTCCGACGGCAACAAGCGACCCTTTCGTGAAAGGGAGTCTGCTAGCACATTCAGACGACCCGGTATGTGACGGACCGAAAGAAGAACGTGATGTTCCAACGCAAACAGAAGGATTCTTTCCGTTAGATTGAACAACGGAACTGAATGAGTGCCTCCCTGATTCCGTATATACGCCACTACTGTCGTATTGTCGGATAGGATTTGGACATGAGCATCGTGAATAATGTCCATCCAGTGACGTAACGCAAGCCAAATTGACATCATTTCCTTGATGTTTATGTGCTTGCACAGGAATTGCGGATCCCAAAGACCCTGGCATCTCGAATCCGTTGGGATTAATGATGCACCCCAACCTGTTTGACTGGCATCCGTCATAATGGTAAAACTCGGATCCGGCAACTGCAGCGGAACTCCTTGAGTTAACCACTGAATGTTTGCCCAAGTCTGAATCTCTTGTTTCACTTGATCTGACAAGAGAACGTCTACATCGAGCGAATGAATTTTCACACTCCAATTCTGAGTCAGGAAAATTTGAAGAGGCCGTGTGCGTAGCCGTCCCATCGGAATGAGATCCGCGGCGGCTCCACACAGACCTATCAGTCTCATAAACTCTCTCGCTGTGACTTTGTCTGTATTTAGACAATAGCGAGCGTAACAACTGACTAATTTCGCTCTGGTTAACGGCAGACGAACGAGATTGTTGTGCGTCTCGAAGCTCATTCCCAGATGAGTGAATGACTTGGACGGCACCAGATCCGACTTCTCCTCGTTTACTATGAAACCGAGACGTCGGAGCAATAGAAGAAGATTCTGAACATCGTTCTGAAGCGTTAACTCGTTGCCGTACCTCTGAAGAATGTCGTCCAGGTAGGCCGACGTTACCGCAGACAAATGAGCTCGGAAGTAGATCATTACCGAGTTCATTACCCGAGTGAAAGCCCAGGGTGCTAGATTCAATCCGAAGCACATGGCCCGGAACTGATACACCACTCCTAGGACTGCGAAGCGTAGATACTTTCGGAATGTCGGATGTACCATGACGTGAAAGTACGCATCTTTGAGATCTATGCTCGTTGCATAATCGTTCACCCGAATACTCGCTCTGACCGATCGAATCGTCTCCATATAAAACTTCGGAGCGACGATCAGCTTGTTTATCCAGCTCAAATCTATGACTGGACGGAACGAGCCGTCTGGTTTCGGAACCAGAAACAGATGGCTGTAGAATCCCAGCGATTCCTGGTTTTCTACGACCTCTACCGCGTTCTTCATTAAAAGAGACTGCACCTCTGATAGCAGAGCGTCTCTTTTCTGAGGGTTTGACGGAAGATGAGTCCACTTTGGACTTCGAGTTAATGGAGGCTTTCGTTTGAAGGATATCTTTAGACCTTCCGAAGTCACTCCTCTCACCCACGGGTCGTCCGTAATCGACGCCCACTCTTGAGAAAAACTCGACAACCTTCCGCCAACCGGAACGCGATAGAGGTTTGAGCCATCACCTCCTGGATCTGCGAGGCCTGCGGTAGGAGAAACCACGTCTTCCACGACCCGCACCTCGCCTCGTCGACCTCGGGGCATCCGACCGATTGTCCCGGCCTGAAGGACGTCCCGAACGAGAGTCGCTATCCTGACGGTCTCTCGAATAAGAGCTAGAGGACGCACCGGAACCTCTATAGGAACCTCTCTTGGGCGGATAAGACCCAGAAGTGCCCGCCTTATTCGTGTCTGCTGTATCCGACCTTTTAGGAGCGGATCTAAACAACAGAGAATCACTAGCTTTCTTTTTAATATTATCATAAATAGCGGAAAGCTTGCCGTCAAAGAGAAGATCTCCTGAGACCGAAGCGACTCTAAGAGAGTTCTTCACCTTAGAATCCACTAGTGTGGATGTAGACAGGGCTGCGTCACGTCTAACCAACTCCAAATTTGCCACTGAAAGGGCGGAGTTACACGTGGAATAAGCTACTGCCCTTGAAAGAAGTCTTAAGGAGGATTGTATATCCTGAAACTCTTCCCCTTGAAGACGCAGTGATAACGCCTTCGTAAGGTGATCTGCGTAAGATAAGGCATCTAAATTGGCTCTGTTAGACGCAATAGCTGTTTCCAACACTGCGGTTGGAATAGAAGCTGACGACGGTAATGATAGCTCTAAGTCTTCCGCCTCGTCGTCCATACGCAGAGGAACTCTCGGTATACCCTGACCTGCCGTGTCGAATTTATTCCTTGCATTAATGAAAGGCAGGTTGAGAGTATTTGCGGACAAGAAGCCTGCTTTCCCTGTCCTGGAAGCAAGTTTAAAAATAGCGTCGTTCAATAATTCAAATGTTCTTGCAACATTATTGGACTGCGACGGAAACTCGGGAGCGATGTCCCTGAACCGCTCGAAAAAATCAGAGTCCAATGACGCTATAATTCTCCTGTCCGGAAGCGCAGCAGTCTGGCCCGACGGAACAACTTGAGGAAGAAAGTGCCGGATGAAGTCTACGGCAGCTTTGTGTTGTTCCGAAAGGGATAGCTCCAATTCATCCGTATCCCTTTCACCATCCGGTCGGACCTCCCGATGTTCCCGGTCGTCCGCCCCCGATGCTTCGGCGGAGCGTACCGACCCAGCGCCGTCGGATAATTCTCGATCCGACACCGTCTCTGTCGGCTGCTGGGATGCTGCGATAAGCTGTGCTATCTGCACTAGAATGTCCGACGTCGAGACCTGCGGAGGAGCGGTCTTTCGCTGCTTTGCCGAGGGCAGCTCCGCATCAGATGGCTCCCGCATACTTTTCCTATGCGAACGTCCGGAGTCCATCGGTCTCGAATCCCTGGCTGCCGGATGGTGTGACCTGGTCGCCGAATAATCCTTCATCGGCGAAGCTGGCAAAATATCGGAGGTCACGCAGCCAAGGTGCGGTCGTGTGCGCCGGCGAGAAGAGGAAGCCTTAACAGTCTCTGCGGACTGCTTATACAACGGAGCGTCCCGAGCGACGGACGTATGCTCCGCTAAAGACACATTTTGTACCACAACATCTGGTCCCAGATGTTGTTGTACGAGAGAGGGGCCTCTCTCGCTCGCGGCCCGGCTGGACCTGGACGAGCTAGGAACCGGACTAAAAGGCTTCCTCCGTTCTCGTTCACTATCCGCCGTCACTGGGTGTGCATCTATTATTTTTATAGTGCTCGCATCACCCAAAATTTCCTCTTGGACCGCATCGGACGAACCCGGCTGCCGAACCATTCGGTGAATGGACGCTACACCGGGCGAGCTAGCGGACGACATTTGTCTAATCTCCATGAGCACTTTTGCCGCTAGCTCTGTATTTAATTGTGACGACGGACGCACACTTGAAGAAGATAACATGGAAACATCACCCTGTTCTGGTTCCTCTGAAATAGAAACTGAGAGAGTAGAGTGACCTTGTGGAGAAAGAGCCGGCATCGCTCTTTCTCCAGAAACAACATATCGTGACACACGTTTCCAATGTTTCTCATCCCAATGTTCACATACAGGACAGGGATTAATGCGAGAACACTGACTACAATTAATGCAATAATCATGAAAGTCAGAGGAAGATTTCTTCCTATTACAATTTGAACAAGTTCCCTTCATTGTGAAAGAACAACAATAAGTCCTAGTTACTCGCAAAAACCCCTGACACAAAGATACATAATAACATGATCCATTAATAAATGAAAAAACAATTGCAAAACAAAATAATTTTGAAAAAATATTTTTTCAGAGAAGCCCAAGTTGCTGAAAAGTAACGTTGAGCCCCGATGGATCCGTTGGCAAAGTGTGGTCAAAAATTTTAAAATTATATAAAATAATTAATGAGACACTTTCGGATAATATAAATGTATCTTATAATGAGATAAACTACCTCAAAGGCAAACAGCCCCCCTCAAAAAAGGCTGTTGCCAATGAAAACAAACAGTGTAAACACAGAAGAAAACATGACTCCAGGCACTGAAAAAACTGGCCCGGAATCAGTCATCAATTACACTCTATCTGATGCAAAACAGAGACTCCCAGGGGAGAATCTGCAGAACATCAGATGGAAGATGCAGAACACAAACGTTATACACCCATGGGTGAAAACGTAACTATGGGGAAAATAACAGAAAACATTCTGTAACCAAGCAACTCTCCCAGGGAATTTTTAGAAATGAAACTTCTCAAAAATATGCCAAAAGCATGGGAGAATTGCAAGGGGGGACTTTAGAAGGTTAGGGGAGAGGAAACACTGAATAAGCAGTGCAACAATTAGCAAGAATGACAACAAGAGGCGTTTGCCTCGAAAATAGGCAACTTAACATAATTTCAACAAAAAATTTTAAGTACAGCCCTGATTATTTTTTGCCACTTCTTTTTTCCTCTCCTCCTTCTATCCTCCTTAGAATCACATTTTCTCCAAGAATTATGTGTCTGGCATCCTTTAAACTGAGATTTACAAGCACAAAGATCAGTGAGATGTTGACTGATGAAGGGCCAAACAGAGAATGATATTTGGCGCCAATTTCGGGACGACTGCGTCACTGCGCATGCGCAGTAGAGTCGTACTATGGAGGTCCTTTAGGACATGATTTCTTTTTGTTTTGGATGCAAATTTTGGGGATTGGGGGGCAAAATTTGTGTTTGGCCCTGGTTTTTGTGGAGTTAGCACCAGCTAAGTCTGGGTCATTGGTACAGTATAAAAATATACTCAGCAGGTTTACTCAGCAGGTTAAGAGTTAAAAACAAAACATTCGTTCGATTTCTTGAGGTATAACAAAAATATTCTAATCATCTTATGAACAAAGCTCCATCTTGGCTATTCTCTTCACAAATACCTCGATCTGTTATTGAATTAAAGTCAATCGCTGACAACAAACATTTTTAAAGATTGTTCCTGGTCAAACATGTGGACACTGCATGAAACTTTTTGTTACACTGCTCTTAACTTTTGAACGGAATATCATTTTAGTTTTCCTCATTTAATTTCTGTATTCTTTGTGTTTTTGATGATTTGAATACAGAAGCAGCTATCCAGTAACTTTTCAGTTCGTGAACATATTTTGTGTAAGTAGGGGTTCACAAGTTTGTGGTTTTGTGTATCTGATGAGGTTATTTGCTTCAGTGAATGTTGTACTTTGTAAAGAGATGTACATACAAATTATGACCAATGCTCCTTTGTTCGAAAACGGTGAGGTGATTTGCTTCCTCATCAGTTCATTACTTTTCGAGCAGCATCTGAAGTGTATATAATTCCTTCCAAACTAAGATTCACTTCTTAAATAATGTCGGGAGGAATGTTGTAGAATCGCTCCAGTTGAGAGTCACTTCAGTCGGTGAACTGTATTCACAAAGATGCTTGATCAACTTTTGACTAAATGATTTGTGAGTTTAATATCTGGTCAGTTGGTTATGTGAACATTGAGGTGAAAGCATATATATGTGACTGTGTGTCAAGGTATCAATTATACTGCTGTGTGCGGCATTCTGTCTTTGAAACTGCCTTCTTGGTTTTCATAAATTTTAACTTCCAAAATATAGGTTATCCACCCTCATTAGAACAAGCCTGACGGGAGGTTTTAAGCTATGTTTTGGAAGCACAAAATAAGATGTTATTTACGAAACAATATTATGACATTCTCCAGTTGTATTAAAAAAAAAAACAAGAAAAGTTAAAAAATTTATAGTAATTTATATATTTTTTATACTTACCAATGACCCAGACTTAGCTGGTGCTAACTCTAACAAAACCAGGGCCAAACACAAATTTTGCCCCCCAATCCCCAAAATTTGCATCCAAAACAAAAAGAAATCATGTCCTAAAGGACCTCCATACTACGCCCCCACTGCGCATGCGCAGTGACACGGACGTCCCGAAATTGGCGCCAATTATCATTCTTACTGGCAGTGCCTGGTCAGCGCTATGTACTCAGCGGGGAGGCAAGAGTTCCCAACTCCAGGGAGGGCCATCCCCGTCTGGGTCATTGGTAAGTACAAAAAATATATAAATTACTATAAATTTTTTAACATTTTTATACTGTACCAATGACCCAGACTTAGCTGAATAGTAAACAGGCTGGAGGGCCTAGGACATAGAGGAAAATCCAATAAGCTCAACTATATAGTAAAGAGGTAACCCCTTAAGGAGAAAAGGAGTATTAGGCTTTACATGTATCTTTCTTATTTAATATTAAATTAGAAAGATACACTACCCTTAATAATTGAGCACAATAACATTCATGTTCTCTATTAACATCCAGTATATCCCTTATACTAATTATTTTTAAAGTAAGCCAATAAATAAAGTAGTCCAGAGAATTGAGACTCTTTATAGTCATTTAAAAGTGTCCGAGTATTGTATATTAAAGCCCGTTTGACACTTGACATATACAAATGCTTCACACCGAGCTACACTTTAAAAATAAGACATGAATGAATTTTAACATTAATATTACACTTTAAAACCATCCCGGAAGCGACTCAGAAATACTGACTTGGAGGAGGCATTCCCTTGCTTTTCACTATAAAGCAGGTGACCTAAGGGAACACCCCCCCCCCCCCCCTTCCCCTTGCCCTGGGTCAAATAGCCCAGAGCGAAGAGGGCAGCCGGACGGAGTCACTGCCGGAACAGAAAGCCTGCATAACTATAGTTGCAACTGTTTAGTGGACGACATTCTGAGCAACAGATAACGGACCTAAACAATGCAGGTCTCCAGAAATGGACTCAATATTTCTGAGATAAAAATTCGTGAATGTGGATGGCTGAGACCAATAAGCAGCCTTCATTAAATCTGTAATAGCAACACTATTAGCATAAGCCCAAGAAGTAGCAAGAGCTCTTACTTCCTGAGCAGAAATCTTAAGCACAGACTGCTGAGAAGAAGATAAACTCTCATAAGCAGTACGGATAGTTAATTGAATCCATCCAGCAATAGAATGGACCGAAATGTCCTTTCTATTAGGCATCAAAGACAGAAAGAAACGTTTCCATCCCTTTCTGATAAACTGAGATCTCTGTTTATAGATACGTAACACTCTAACAGGACAGAGTAAAGGCCTACGCCCGTCTGAAGACGGAAGAGCCTTAATAACAATAGGTTCCGGATATTTATTAGGAGCCTGATTCTTAGCTAAAAAAACCCACATTAGTAGTGAAGGTGATAGTGTTCCCGACACTACGATAGTGAGAATCATCCACCGACAGTGCATGAAGCTCACTGACTCTTCTAGCAGAAGAGAAAGCTAAGAGAAAAGCTGTCTTATAAGATAAGAATTTGAAATCTACTGTCCCAAGAGGTTCAAATGGCTTTTCCTTCAATTTAAGAAGAACCCAAGCTAAATTCCATTTAGGAATTAATCTAAGAGTTCTGGGTCTATTTATCGAAAAGTTTCTAACCAACTTAGATAAAGAGACATTAGATCCAATTTGTAAACTATCATGATGTGCATAGGTATCAGATAACATAGACCTATAACCCTTAATAGTAACAGGCTGCAGTTTGATTTCGTCAAACAAGTATATTAGAAAGTTTGCAATGTCTGGTATAGAGGGATCGAATATATCTACAGAATGATCCCTACACCAACGACGAAAAACCTTCCACTTAGCCGCATAGTTTAGCGAAGAGGAGGTCCTCCTAGTTAGAAATCGCGTCCACTGCTCGTCCTGTAAAGTGCTTGCCATGCAAGAAGGACCGCACAACGGAAAAACGTGAAGGTTGAGACCTTGCGGGTTGTGATGGAGTTGGCACGATTTCCCCTGCGAAAGAAGATCCTCCCGTGGAGGAAGCTTTCGCGGTAGGTCCCACAACAGACACCTGAGTAGATTTATCCACGGTCTCTGTGGAGACAGAGATGCTACCAACAGAATCTTGCATTGAGATTGTTTTATCTTTAGCAATACTTGTTGAATTAACGGCGCTGGAGGATACGCATATCCTATCATTCCGTCCCAAGGGATCGACAGAGCGTCTACTGCAAATGCTCTTGGATCCGGACACGGAGACACATACGTCTGCAACTGATTGTTGAGATGTGTCGCAAATAAGTCTATCATTGGCCATTCCCATTGGTAGCAAATCTGATTGAATACTTGTTTGTTGAGAGTCCATTCTGACGGCAACAAGCGACCCTTTCGTGAAAGGGAGTCTGCTAGTACATTCAGACGACCCGGTATGTGACGGACCGAAAGAAGAACGTGATGTTCTAGTGCAAACAGAAGGATTCTTTCCGTTAGATTGAACAACGGAACTGAATGAGTGCCTCCCTGATTCCGTATATACGCCACTACTGTCGTATTGTCGGATAAGATTTGGACATGAGCATTGTGAATAATGTCCATCCAGTGACGTACCGCAAGCCAAATTGACATCATTTCCTTGATGTTTATGTGCTTGCACAGGAATTGCGGATCCCAAAGACCCTGGCATCTCGAATCCGTTGGGATTAATGATGCACCCCAACCTGTTTGACTGGCATCCGTCATAATGGTAAAACTCGGATCCGGCAACTGCAGCGGAACTCCCTGAGTTAACCACTGAATGTTTGCCCAAGTCTGAATCTTTTGTTTCACTTGATCTGACAAGAGAACGTCTACGTCGAGCGAATGAATTTTCACACTCCAATTCTGAGTCAAGAAAATTTGGAGAGGACGTGTGCGTAACCGCCCCATCCGAATGAGATCCGCAGCGGCTCCGCACAGACCTATCAGTCTCATAAATTCTCTCGCTGTGACTTTGTCTGCGTGCAGACAATAGCGAGCGTAACAACTGACTAATTTCGCTCTGGTTAACGGCAGACGAACGAGATTGTTGTGCGTCTTGAAGCTCATTCCCAGATGAGTGAATGACTTGGACGGCACCAGATCCGACTTCTCCTCGTTTACTATAAAACCGAGACGTCGGAGCAATAGAAGTAGATTCTGAACATCGTTCTGAAGCGTTAACTCGTTGCCGTACCTCTGAAGAATGTCATCCAGGTAGGCCGACGTTACCGCAGACGAATGAGCTCGGAAATAGATCATTACCGAGTTCATTACCCGAGTGAAAGCCCAGGGTGCTAGATTCAATCCGAAGCACATCGCCCGGAATTGATACACCACTCCTAGGACTGCGAAGCGTAGATACTTTCGGAATGTCGGATGTACCATGACGTGAAAGTACGCATCTTTGAGATCTATGCTTGTTGCATAATCGTTCACCCGAATACTCGCTCTGACCGACCGAATCGTCTCCATATAAAATTTCGGAGCGACGATCAGCTTGTTTATCCAGCTCAAATCTATGACTGGACGGAACGAGCCGTCTGGTTTCGGAACTAGAAACAGATGGCTGTAGAATCCCGGAGTTTCCTGGTTTTCTACGACCTCTACCACGTTCTTTATTAAAAGAGACTGCACCTCTGATAACAGAGCGTCTCTTTTCTGCGGATTTGACGGAAGTTGAGTCCACTTTGGACTTCGAGTCAATGGAGGCTTTCGTTTGAAGGATATCTTTAGACCTTCCGAAGTCACTCCTCTCACCCAAGGGTCGTCCGTAATCGACGCCCATTCTTGTGAAAAGCTTGACAACCTTCCGCCAACCAGTACGCGATAGAGGTTTAAGCCATCACCTCCTGGACCTGTGAGGCCTGCGGTAGGAGAAACCACGTCCTCCACGACCCGCACCTCGCCCCGTCGACCTCGGGGCGTCCGACCGATTGTCCCGGCCCGAAGGACGTCCCGAACGAGAGTCGCTACCCTGACGGTCTCTCGAATAAGACCAAGAGGACGCACCGGAACCTCTATAGGAACCTCTCTTGGGCGCATTAGACCCAGAAGTGCCTGTCTTATTCTTGTCTGCTGTATCCGGCTTCTTAGAAGCAGATTTGAACAACAGAGAATCCGAAGCTTTCTTTGTAATTTTATCATAAATAGCCGAAAGCTTGCCGTCAAAGAGAAGTTCTCCGGAGACCGAAGCGACTCTAAGAGAGTTCTTCACCTTAGAATCCACAAGTGTGGATGTAGCTAGAGCTGCGTCACGTCTAACCAACTCCAGATTTACCACTGAAAGGGCGGAGTTACACGTGGAATAAGCTACTGCCCTTGAAAGAAGTCTTAAAGAGGATTGTATATCCTGAAACTCTTTCCCTTGAAGGCGCAGTGATAACACCTTAGTAAGGTGATCTGCGTAAGATAAGGCATCTAAATTGGCTCTGTTAGACGCAATAGCTGTTTCCAACACCGCGGTTGGAATAGAAGCCGACGACGGTAATGACAGCTCTAAGTCTTCCGCCTCGTCGTCCATACGCAGAGGAACTCTCGGGATACCCTGTCCTGCCGTATTGAATTTATTCCTTGCATTAATGAAAGGCAGGTTGAGAGTATTAGCGGACAAGAAACCTGCTTTCCCCGTCTTGGAAGCAAGTTTAAATATAGCGTCGTTCAATAATTCAAATGTTCTTGCAACATTATTGGACTGCGACGGAAACTCGGGAGCGATGTCCCTGAACCGCTCAAAAAATTCAGAGTCCAATGACGCTATAATCCTCTTGTCCGGAACCGCAGCAGTCTGCCCCGACGGAACAACTTGAGGGAGAAAGTGCCGGATGAAGTCCACGGCAGCTTTATGTTGTTCCGAAAGGGATAGCTCCAAATCATCTGTATCCCTTTCACCATCCGGTCGGACCTCATGATGTTCCCGGTCGTCCGCCCCCGATGCTTCGGCGGAGCGTACCGACCCAGCGCCGTCGGATAATTCTCGATCCGACACCGTTTCTGTCGGCTGCTGGGATGCTGCGATAAGCTGTGCTATCTGCACAACAATGTCCGGCGTCGAGACCTGCGGAGGCGCAGTCTTTCGCTGCTTCGCCGAGGGCAGCTCCGCATCAGATGGCTCCCGCATACTTTTTCTATGCGAACGTCCGGAGTCCATCGGTCTCGAATCCCTGGCTGCCGGATGGTGTGACCTGGTCGCCGAAGAATCCTTGATCGGCGAAGCTGGTAAAATATCGGCGGTCACACTGCCAAGGTGCGGTCGTGTGCGCTGACGAGAAGAAGAAGCCTTAGCAGTCTCCGCGGACTGCCTATACAACGGAGCGTCCCGAGCGACGGACGTATGCTCCGCTTGCGACACATTTTGTACCACAACATCTGGTCCCAGATGTTGTTGTACGAGAGAGGGGCCTCTCTCGCTCGCGGCCCGGCTGGACCTGGACGAGCTAGGAACCGGACTCAAAGGCTTCCTCCGTTCTCGCTTACTATCCGCCGTCACTGGGTGTGCACCTTGTATGTTTATAGTGCTCGCATCACCCAAAATTTCCTCCTGGACCGCATCGGACGAACCCGGCTGCCGAACCATTCGGTGAATGGGCGCTACACCAGGCGAGCTAGCGGACGACATTTGTCTAATCTGCATGAGCACTTTTGCCGCTAGCTCTGAATTCATTTGTGACGACGGACGCACACTTGTAGAAGATAACATGGAAACATCACCCTGTTCTTGTTCCTCTGAAATAGAAACTGAGAGAGTAGAGTGACCTTGCGGAGAAAGAGCCGGCATAGCCCTTTCTCCAGAAACAACATACCGTGACACACGTTTCCAATGTTTATCATCCCAATATTGACATATAGGACAGGGATTAGTGCGAGAACACTGACTACAATTAATACAATGATCATGAAAGTCAGAGGAAGATTTCTTCCCATTACAATTTGAACATTGTGAAAAGTCAACAACAAGTCCTAGTTACTCGCACAAACCCCTGACACAAAGATACATAATAACATGATCCATTAATAAATGAAAAAACAATTGCAAATCAAAATAATTTTGAAAAAATATTTTTTCAGCAAAGCCCAAGTTGCTGAAAAGTAACGTTGAGCCCCGATGGATCCGATGGCAAAGTGTGGTCAAAAATTTTAAATTTATATTAAATAATTAATGAGACACTTACGGATAACATAAATGTATCTTATAGTGAGATAAACTACACCAATGGCAAACAGCCCCCCTCAAAAAAGGCTGTTGCCAATGTAAACAAACAGTGTAAAACACCAGAAAACATGACTCCAGGCACTGCAAAAACTGGCCCGGAATCAGTCATCAAAATTACACTCTATCTGATGCAAAACAGAGACTCCCAGGGGAGAATCTGCAGAACATCAGATGGAAGATGCAGAACACAACGTTTATACACCCATGGGTGAAAACGTAACTATGGGGAAAATAACAGAAAACATTCTGTATCCAAGCAACTCTCCCAGGGAAATTTTAGAAATGAACTTTCTCAAAAATATGCCAAAAGCATGGGAGAATTGCAAGGGGGGACTTTAGAAGGCTAGGGGAGAGGAAACACTGAATAAGCAGTGCAACATTTAGCAAGAATGACAACAAGAGGCCCATGCCTCGAAAATAGGCAACTTAACATAATTTCATCAAAAAATTTTAAGTACAGCCCTGATTATTTTTTTGTCACTTCTTTTTCCTCTCCTCCTTCTATCCTCCTTAGAATCACTATTTCTCCAAAAATTACGTGTCTGGCATCCTTTAAACTGAGATTTACAAGCACAAAGATCAGTGAGATGTTGACTGATGAAGGGCCAAACAGAGAATGATAATTGGCGCCAATTTCGGGACGTCCGTGTCACTGCGCATGCGCAGTGGGGGCGTAGTATGGAGGTCCTTTAGGACATGATTTCTTTTTGTTTTGAATGCAAATTTTGGGGATTGGGGGGCAAAATTTGTGTTTGGCCCTGGTTTTGTTAGAGTTAGCACCAGCTAAGTCTGGGTCATTGGTACAGTATAAAAATATAAATTTTTGTTGAATGATATAGGATTGATAAATCTGTAAGACAAAGGCTTGATTAACGTATTTTTTATTATTCTCACCCTTTCTTTGCTATCTTTACACAAACAGGAGAACACTCGAATCGCCATCCTTATCAACTCACTGTCTTTCTCATTCAGTATGTTTGCTAACTTGTCTAGTCCATTTTCCTTACAGATCATCACTGACCCAGAATCTTCTCTTGCCAACACAATCAAATTATTAAATGCCTGAAATAAAATGGATATTAATCTTAGTATTCAGTATTCATGGGCAATATACTGAAAAACCGATACTGATATCATGAGGATGCCACTAAACGAACTGAACCAATCATTGAATAGTGAAACTGTTTGAATTCTCAAATTTTCCTATATTCACTATTAACGCCCTTCACTCTGATGTCAAAATGGCAAAGTTATCTGCAGCAAATATTTCCCATAATGCAATTTAATATTTAACCAAATATACCTTGTTTGACAGAGCTCAGTGAGCTCTGTCAAACAGGATATAATTGGTTAACTTCATAGATAAACAAGAGAAAAATGGAGTGCTTGGAGAAAATTCCAGCGTGTAGGGGTTAAAAAAGGTTTTGTTGAGGCTTGATAGCAGTTGAAGGGTTCATTTTCATAAAAGAAGTGGCTGATTTTATTTTCAGTTTTGTTAACCCTCGGGCCTAGGGGCCTGGGCAATTGTCCTGAATTCTCTCTAGACTACAACCTGAACATGTTCATCTGCTTAGCTGTGATTTCTAGCCAAGTTTTGGCTGCCTTAACTGACAGCCAAGACTTGTCTAGGAATCACTACCCAGGTGCTTTGTCTATTGTCAGCAGGACCTCTTGAAGATAGCATGGTCAGGGCATGTGCTCTGAGATTGCATACGCCTGAAATAGGGCTTTAACCCTTTACCCAACGCAGACGATTTCAAAATTTATTATTTTAAATATCATTTTTTAAATTTTTTCAAAAAATGTCAACAAAACCATATCATGTGACCCCTCTTTGGAACGAGCTCGATGAGCTCGTTCCAAAGAGGGGTTACATGATATGGTTTTGTTGAAAGTTTTTGAAAAATAATATTTTTTCAGCTGCTGAATTTGCATATTACGCGGGCGGATGCGGGCGATTCGTTGGGTAAAGGGTTAAAGGTTAAGCTTTGTTTTTACAAAATTTTTAAATTGTTTTTATTTTTTTAATCTCGACTCATCAAGTCTCAATTCCTCAGGTTGATTTATAAGTTATTCACTTATCTCATTCCTCATTGTTGTTCTAATCATTCTTGTCTTTGACATGTCTATTGTGGTTATTTTTTTATTTTTATTCAATCTTTTACTTCAGTATTGATAATGACGTTTTACATACCACTGTTTTCTTGCCACGATATAGCCTTGGCTGCTGATGTGGCATTAAGCACCAATAAATAATAAAATAAATAGAACAAGTCACAAAATTACTGTAGATATGATTTGTTTTTTGTAAAAGAATGCCACTGTTGATCTCATTGGTAGTGACATTTGTGGTGCTGTGGTAGAAGGATACAAGAACAACTTATTTTGTATTTTCCTGATGTGAATTCTCTTTTGGTACTTTCAGCAAATCTCAGTCAAGTCACATACTGAATACCAAACCAATACCGAGATAAACCCCCTTAAGTATACAGAAATCGATTCCAAACTCAAAATTCCAATACCGCCAATCTCTGGTATTCAGCCAGGCCTGAAAAATAAGCAGTGTGACATTTGCAAAATGAGGTCCCCAGAGGGTGAATTTGATGATGCAATCCCATACAGTGGGCCAATTTATCCTCTGGGTACCTCTTTCTGTTTAGTTTTGAGACGTGATTCAGATTGAGGTTCACAGAGGATACATTTAGTGATGCTACCCTGCTGTACAGGGTAGCATCACTAAATTCACCCACTGGGGACCTCATTTTGCAGATGACAGTCTGCTTATTTTCTGGCTTGTATTCAGTTTGGCTATATTATCACCTAATGTAATGTGTTCATCGCCCCCTCACAACAGAATGATTTCAAATACTTTCACCATCAGGACTCAAGAAAACATCATTTGGATGTCCATGCAGGGATTTTTCCGTGTATTATGGGAAGAGGTCAGAGTCCTGTTGTACATGGAACGTTATTGATGTATTGTGTCTAGAGCAGGGAAGTTTTGATTTTTTAGATTCAGTTTTCGTTTTGATTCGGTTTCAGGAAAAAACCTTGGATTTGGTTTGTATTTCTATATGTTAAGAATAGTGCTGAAAAGGGTTAGTAAATTTTGTTACCAGTTAATTGTTCAGCTGTAATTGTTCTGTTACTGGTTAACCATACACTGATGCATGGCAAGACATGAAGTTGGGTATGCATTGATGAAAGATAAGAAAAATACCTGGAATAACCCTGGATTGTGCAGTAACTGTCACTGTCAGTGCACTCTGCATTAGTCGTCAGTCTTCTACACTCAAAATGTATCAAAATGCAACACAGAATGGGTCATGAATTATTGTGAATCAATGCAACATTGACAAATCGTCCCCTGAGTCCCAATGTGTTCTATGTGCCAGTAGGCACATAGAAGACATTGGAACTCAGGTAACGAAATGATAATAGATTTTAAAAGCAGTCTCAAACAGGTCTGGCATTCCAGAAAATCAAGGGGTTAAAAAAAATTGCCGTCCTCAATTTTTTCTAGGCATGCAGTAGGCGTGCAGCACTCCTGCACTCCTAAAGAATGCCAGGCCTGTCAGACTAGTCTGCTCAAAGGCTGAGCCATCACTTGAAGCTCAGTAGAGCTGGACAGTTTGTGGTTTGGCTCCAGTTTCTGTGGCACACCAGAAAAATAAACTGCCAGACCCAGCAAAAAATGACTGAATGGTTTTACCATATTTGTGCACAAACTGATCCTATCGCCTCTTGTTACTTAGTCTATCCAGCAAAGGGGCAAATGCATCATGCCCCCATTGTCACAATTTCTCCCTTATTGATTTACGCGTCTTTAAACGAGAAAATGTGACAATGAGAACACAACTTACATTTGAGGAACGTTATTCATTTGTTACTTCAGACATTTAGATCAGTCTAATTTGGGCAGAATAGCAATGTGGATGTGGCTTACATGGTTGGAGAAAAAGTACCAGTATTTTTTTTCTTCTTGGCGTCTATTTTAGGTTTTATGTCCCCATCTTAAAATCATAGTTTACAACCCCTTGTTATAGGTCTTCATCATTATTACTGGTTCCCACCACCCTTTGACTTAAGTTTACTTGACTAACTCAAGAAGGCTTCTTAGTTTCCCAGTGTCAAGCCAAAGGCCTATTTGAATGTAGGCTAAATTACGCATGGCACATGATCATATAGAATTTGTCACAGAAAAGCAATCGCCGTCAACAGACACTGTCAATGCTGATTGCTTTTTTGTGGCGAACTTTGTGGGTTTTTAAAAAAATTATTTATCTGTTGCATTGTTTGATTTGAAGGTAATCTCTACGCTATATTACAGTACGTGGAGAGTGGATTGTAACTAAATCACCTGGGGAGTGGAGTTATAACCCAAAGCATCACTGTAAATTCTGTACATGTAGACAAAAACACAAGCAACGTTTCAGCCGGGTATAACTTTGTTTGTGCTTGTTGTGCTTTGCAACAAATTTTCAATTATTGCTTGGGTGGAATCTCCACTCTGTGGGTGATTTAGTGATAATACACTCTCCACGCACTGTATAAGCATCAGGGAAACCTGGCCAAACTATATACTGCCGAAATACTGCAAAACTTTGGAAAAAGTTTCAAACTCTGCATAATTCTGGCTCAATTATCTTATTTGGGCTCAGCATTTACTGTCGATAGTTGGGAAGAATTTAAAGGCCTGTTATTTTATGTTTTTTCTGACTTAAAAGCAATCGACTTAGCAGCTGGTGCCCTAGAACCCCTAAGACTGATCAAAGGGAAGTTAGACTTAAGTTTGCAATGGTTATAAAAAAGAGAGCATGCAGCAGCCAAAAGGACCTGAGAAACAGATTTTTAACTTTTTTAGGCCTTAGCTGAATGAAAGTCACATAATATAAGGTCATGATGTAGCCAACCAGCAGTATACAGGCATGATTGACTGCCCAACTAAATCAATGGAAGAGCATACAGATATATTTAATTATTATTTATATATTTATTGGTGTTTAAGGTCAAATACTTAAGCACAATCGCTAATTATGACCATGACAGTTTTACGGGCAGAGGAAGCCGGAGTACCCAGAGAGAACCACCAAGCAACGATGAGCAGCTGCCAGCTCCCCAACATCGTAACTCCGCACCCGCAGCACAGGCAGGGTTAGATTGGTTGAAGACATGCGCACCACTGACGTGTAGTACACCTTAGTACACGGCATCATCGTGCCCCCATGTGGACAATCAGGGTTAAGTGCCTTGCCCAAGGACACAACGTGGGAGTCCGAATCGATCGCTCAGACGGTCACCCATCCGAGGACTAACCTGGCTTGACGTTGCTTAACTTCGGCGATCTAACGAGAACCGGTTAATGCAATGCCACCGCACACCCAGAGCATACAGATAAATAAATAAATGTTACTAACTTGAATCCTTTTCTCTCTATCCTGACCTTTATCAAATGCAAGATTGAACATCTGAGAAACTTTTGCAGAAGTACTGTTTTGTTGCTTGACCTGAAAGAAAAACATTCACAACTTGAAGGCAATCATCCCTGTTGAAAAAGAAACCACAGTACTACAGTGGAACCCTGTTAATTGAATAGCCAATGTTCCAATGAAAATTATATAGCAACCAGGAGTATTCAATTAACAGAGATTGTGTTACTTTCCTGTATTCTAGAGATAAACTTAGCATTTATTCTATTATATCTTGTTTGACAGAGCTCCATGAGCTCAGTCAAACAAGATATAATAGGCTAAATGCCTGAATTGGATGTACTGAGGCCAAATAGGTCTATAAACAAAGGAAAACTGGGAAGAGTCAGGGTAATTTCTCAACAGGTTACAAAATTTTTTATTCAATTAACCCTTTACCTAACGAATCAGCCAAATCCATCCTCCGTAATATGGAAAAAATACCACACAATCTTTCCCCAAAATTTAATTTTTTTCTTCCAAAACATAGGTTATGACCCATCTTTGGAACGAGCGCAATGCGCTCGTCCCAATGAGGGGTCATAACGTATGTTTTGGAGGAAAAAAATTAAATTTTGGGGAAAAATTCTGAAATTTTTTATTACAAATTTCAGAAACCTGAGTTAGGTAAAGGGTTAACAGGAGTTTAATCTATAACCTATATTCTTCATTTAACAGGTCAAAAATGTACTGGAGGTATGGTAAATGGTTTTGTGTTGGGCAATTATATTCAAGTAACAGGGTTATTCAGGTAAGAGATATCCAGTAAAGTGGGCTCCACTGTATTTATTTATTTATTGGTTTTTGAGATCACATACTCATGTACATTGGCTAATCGTGATTGCAACATGGAGATAAAGTCAAGTTTAGTTAACCCTTTACCCAATGCAGACGATATCAAAATTTATTAATTTAAATATCATTTTTTAATTTTTTTTCGAAAAATTTCAACAAAACCATATCATGTGACCCCTCATTGGAACGTGCTCGACGAGCTCGTTCCAAAGAGGGGTCACATGATATGGTTTTGTTGAAATTTTTCAAAAAATAGTATTTTTTTCAGCTGCTGAATCTGCATATTACACGGGTGGATGCAGGTGATTTGTTGGGTAAAGGGTTAATTGTTTATACTGTCCATTCTAGAGGAATTCCACCCCAAGCTGGTAACTGGGTTCTAATTTATCATTAAAACGGAGCCTGTTTACCACAGTAAACAAGCTTTGCTTCACTTGCTGGGGTTCTCACTGGGGAAATACAGTACTTTTGATCATAACTGCAGACATAATTTTAATCGGATAGCAACTTGACAACAACAGTTGGAGCTCTTGTCAAACAAAATATAGTATAATATATGTTTAGTTCATTTCCAGAAAAGAGGAAAGTGATCAAGTTCCTGTTAAATGAATATGCATTTTAACTGAATAATTTTCATTAACAAAGTGGTTATTCAATTAACAGGTTTCCACTGTACTGCAAAATCAAGACCAACTCAAGAAAAACAAACAAACCCAAAGTTTTCACGCAATTCTTTTTAGACTTGTATGATTCACTAGTGTAGTGGAGAGAAAAGAAGATGGAGATTTTGACTGTATCGCAACTCCATCATAAAATGGTTGAAATTCTTAGTTCACTTTTGTAATCACAGTAAGATTGGAGTGGATATATTTTCATAAAATACTTGGACGGAAATAAAATCATAATATAACTCAGTGTCTTCTGAGTTTAAAATAAGGCTGCACTGGATCCATTTATAGAGGACATGGAATGAGTTTTTTGGTCTCTCGATATTTATGAAACAAGTCTCTTTCATTTTGCCGAGCATCTGGAGAGGAAAAACAGGGAATTTATAGACAAGTTTCATAAATATCGAGTGACCAAATCATGAATTTTATATTCTGTTTATCATATGACACCACAGTTACCAAAAACACATCTTTTAGATTCAAAAGGGTTAAAGAATGGAATTTCACATTTGACTGTGACATCATAAATTAACATAATATAAGTACAAGATCAGTAAGCTGATGTTTTGAAATAGCATTAATTTAACCAATCAGAAAGAGTTCTTTTGAAATTGACCAATCACATCAACTGATTGTGTTGTGCATCACTAATTAATATTTAGTGAAAACATGAAATGGTAATCATCCAAGAAAACAGACAAGTCTTATGATAAATTTATTTATTTTATTATTTATTTATTTACCTGGGTTTAATGACACTTCGACATCCAGGGTCACTTTGTGTCAGACAGTTTTATGGATGGAGGAAGCTGGAGTACCTGGAGAACCACTAAGCAATGGCAAGCAACTGTCACACACCCCGAATGTACAAACTCTGGACAAGCAGGGTTAGCATTGGTTGATGACATGTGCACCATCAACATGCAGCACAGCTTAGTACACATCGCCACTGAGCCCTCACATGGGTAACCAGGATTATGACTTGGCCAAGGACACAATGCAGTGTGCTGGGTCCAATGAGAGAATGGGTACCATTACAGGTTTATTTTCATAGAAGAAAAACTGTATCAATAGAATATTTTAAGGACAATGGCAATAATCATTTTTAAATTGTTTTTCAAAAACTGGGTGATAGTTATTGTAAAACAAATAACTGGATGGAATTCGATGAGGAAGTGCAAATAGTTTTTTTCATAAACTGGGTTGTGTCAATTGAATAGCCACTGGGATATGTTCTCCAAAGTTCCAGAAAATCATTAGTGAAGAGATCAAAGACATCAGGATGTGAGAGGAAAATGATTGCATCTGACTGAAATTACTTTAAATTCCTTTATCTTAAAGGGCAAATTTGCAAAAATACTGTCTCCTTCGATATCATGACTAGTAGTAGTAGTGGTGGTAATATCTTTATTTCACGTGACATGTGCTATACATTTTCATTATATAATTACAAAAATAACCATTAATATCAGCACCCAACCCAGTGGGTCTATGGGACTATAAATACTCAGGTTTCTCTCTTTTTCACTTGCTCTGCACTTGTTCTCTCTCTCACTTGCTCACTTTGCTCTCTCTCACTCACTCACTCACTCACTCACTCACTCACTCACTCACTCACTCACTCACAGCTATGCATTTCTGAAGATATCAAGCTCAAATTTGCAATCTAGTGTAACTTTCTTTTCAAAAGACAATGGAATGGTTTCAATGATGTCCATTCACACCAACAGTTTACAGACAAGTTTCATTTCTTGAGCAGTATCTCAAATTATTCACTTCCAACTTTCCACATGTTCCATGATGTTCTACAGAGGAAGCACTTGACATTAGGTTTTCATGAACTGACGTGAAAATGGTCCTTAACCCTCTGTACACTGATGTCAAAATGGCATAGTTTTCAGCAGCAAATATTTCCTATACTGCAGTTTGAAATTTAATCAAATATACCTTGTTTGACAGAGCTCATAAGATATAATTGATTAAATTGATAGTTAAACATGAGAAGAACAGAGTAATTGGAGAAATTTCTGTTGCACTACCAGAGTGCTAGGGGCTAAACTTCATTTTCATGTGAATCTACAAAAATAAAAACTTTTGTATTTGGACAAATAAGCTAAGTATCTGAACTCTCTAGTCAGTAACATTCCGACAGGTGTCTACACCATCTCATGTCCACAATTCATTTGCGTCACTTATAAGATAAACAGAAAATATAAACTATAAGACTATTTTCCAATAAGACTAAAATCCTCACTGTCTGATTGGACGAGAGCTTACTTAGTCTTTTCTATGTTTACAGCTAAAGCAACATATGTTATCATCTGACATCACCATGTAAAATATTTGAAAAGATGATAACAATGGGAGGTGATACTTTTTTGAGGCTAGAGATCATTCTATGAATGTATACTCACCACCCACTTATTAAAAAGTCGAGCGTACTCCATCTCAGTTCAAATCATGAACTTGTTTATAATTTGAACTGAGAATGAGTAACATTGACCTTTATCTAAGATGTTGATTTTTTGTTGTCCTGTCACATTGTGGGATACACAAGAGGTTTATTTACTAAATTTGTTATCATTAAAGTTGCCTGTACATCGAAGTTGCCTTGTTCATTTCACAATGTGGTTTGGGGGCTTTGGGTAGGGTTTTATTGGAACAGCAGACTCTGGAATAAGCAGACTGTCATCTGCAAAATTAAGCCCCCAGAGGGTGAATTTGGTGATACTACCCTGCACAGCAGGATAGCATCACAAACTTCACCCTCTGCGAATCAGTCTGAATCAAGGTCTCAAGCCAAAACAGAAAGATGTACCTAGGGATAAACTAGCCCACTGTATGGGATAGCATCAGCAAATTCACCCTCTGGGGACCTCATTTTGCAAATGACAGGTTGCTTATATTCAGGTTTGAACATGATAATCTTAGCCATACCCTGTCTTGTATAATCGGAGTAAGTCTCTGAAAGATCGGCTGAATTGCTGTGTTCTTCGGCTCAACTTTTATCAACTGGGCTGCATCTTTGTAAGCTTCTTCCACTTTACCAATGTGTTCATAAGCCTGACATCGTCTGAACAGTGCCTTTGGGTCATTTGGAGTGATTTCCAATGCTAAAGGAAGAAAAAAATGAGGTAAAATTCATATTACTGTCCTTAATTGTAGTACTGAACCGATTACCAAAAATGACCAATGAACGATTAGAGGTTATTTGAGCTCACAATCAGCTGATTCCGACTGTAATACTGTGCACTACTAAACACGTCAAGGCTCGCAAAGAACTACATTAAATTAAACATATTTTACAGTGTTTACAGTCCGTTCACTACTAGATAAGTCGAGACTCGAAAAAACTACATTAAACTGAACATATTTCACAGTGTTAAACTCCATTGACTCAGGTCCAGTCAAATTACCAGTTGCACACACTTGGGCAGTAAACATGGCTCTCAGAGCCATGTTTACCACCCAAGTGTGTGCAACTGGTAATTTTTACTACGACCTGAGGCAATATGGAGTACAACATTCACTTTTCCGGTATGAACTGGCGATTGCCGCAAATATGCTCAACTGTAAGCTTTACATGTCGTTTAACTTGTATAATCCATAAAGGGGCATCTAGAGATATTAAGAATACACATTGTGGTGATTTTTTAACTTTAATGACTGGTATCATTAACATCATTTTACATTAACAATTGGACGGTTCCAGAAGATAATAAAATGTGGTTTATGAATCATCATAAAATGCTTGGCAACGATCGGTTGAAACGATGTTCCAGGAGTCGTTGCCATTGTCATCTGATTGCCCACAACTGGCCAATTGTGGTGGCCGGTTCCGATCATCGGTTGAACACTACTCAATTGTGATGAAATCGCATGCAAACACCATTTTCCCTGGCAATTTATTTTCCAGAACTATATTTTCTTCCCAAAAGGTGATTTAGTTTGTAAGGATATTGTTTGGCAAAATCATTTTGTAGTTTATTGGAGAGTGTTTGAAGGTACACTGCAATAAATATCACAGTACAGTCAGGGATTCTTCTGTCTTCTTTGGGAAAGGGTCTGAGGCCAATGCCATTGGGAAAATTTGCACCATGGGCACACTAATTGGGAACTTGTTTTGGAGGGGAAAAACATACAAAGACTAAGAAATTTTACATTCAAATTGAGCAGAGAACATTAAGACTGATACCTAAGTAACTACACGTATACTACAAGTAAGTTTTATAACAAACAGTCACATGGAATCATGTTCACGCAGTCTCTGTAGTCTTTTTAAACTATTCTTATACTATTAACTGGTAGAGTGCTAGAAGCCCATATTTGGGCTTTATTCTGAAGAGCAGGTACAGCAATTTAAAGGCTTCATATTCTGTGGATGTGCTTCATATTAGCCTGGTAGTAATATTATATTATCTGTTAGGATTTGCCTTGTTACAATTTATGTGAGAGTGCCTACTGGCACTCTCACATAAATTGTAACGAGGCAAAGATGTACAAAGAAATTTTATCGACCAAAAATAATTTAGCACTCTACCAGTTAAAGAAGAACTTGTCATTTGCCTCTGAATTAAGAGACTTCATTAGGCAAGCAATTTAAATTTAATGTACAACAGGTGACCTGAACTGGGTGGTCATAAGGTCTCAGAAAATTATTTTCTGAGGCCTCAAAACTACCCAGTTCAGGGCGCCAATTGTGCACTAAGGTTTTGTTTGATTTGGAAATGCGACTGGAAAATTTGGGGTTAAGAATTGGGAAAAATTATGCCCAAATGTCATTGGGAAAGGATCCCTGTAGATAACCAATAGAATCCCTGACAGTACTGTAACCACAAAAGTGGACAGATAATTTCAAAAGCTGAAGTTCTCTAGATTTGTCTGCACTCATCCCCTTAACCCTTTGCCCAACGCAGACGATATCAAAATTTATTATTTTAAATAACAGTTTTTAATTTTTTTCAAAAAATTTCAACAAAACCATATCATGTGACCCCTCTTTGGAACGAGCTCGTCGAGCTCGTTCCAAAGAGGGGTCACATGATATGGTTTTGTTGAAATTTTTCGAAAAATAATATTTTTTCAGCTGCGGAATTTACATATTACGCGGGTGGATGCGGGTGATTTGTTGGGTAAAGGGTTAACATGATGGAATATTATCTGTCAAAGGAGAAATGCCAGGACACTGAATCTGAGATGCTGTTTTCATTTATTTTCATGATGTTGTCTCTATTTTGGGATATTTTATTTCTAAAATCTCCCAAGGGCACTGGTAGCAGGTGGGAAGCCACCCCCCACCCTTCTTGTCATGAGGCTAGGATGGCAAGGGGGAGGCAGCATGTGCCTTTTTTCAACAGGAAAAGACTTTACTTTCCGAGAACTGTAACTGAGAAACTCCGGACTATTTGTTTCTAACATATTTTATGTGTGCCACTGCCAATTGGGGTGGGGGAGAGAGGAGGGGGTATATCAGGTATACTCTCAAATGTCAATACCATTATTAATTTGGCAGAAAAATCCCAGCAATCACTATTATTTGGCAGTGAGGAATAGAGGGAAAATGTCATCACTATTTATATTTCCAATCAAATATCTTAACCATCACTATTACTCAGCCATCACAATTACTATTGGAGGTACGAGAAATGATGGAGTTTGGTCAGAGGAGAGTAACCTGCATCGACAGTGTCATTTATGACACTGTCGATGCAGGTTGCTTTCCTCTGCCGAAGGCCGCAATTTTTAAACTTACTTATTGGTAGCATTCTTTCCCTCAGGAACATGACAAAACTTTGGACAAAAGACTGCAGAACTGATTAATTTGGGCATGATTACTGTTATTTGGACATAATGATAACCATCACTTATGAAAAATGGTCTCGCATATATTTTTAAGCATTGTGATTCCTTCAAAGCTTAAACTAGAAACTGTTTTTTAGCACACTAAAATGTATGTCTCCCCTTCATTTCTATTTAGTGCACTGCAAATTATATATACATGAATATTATTGACAATCCTACCAAATATCTAAGGTCTA
Source organism: Pictodentalium vernedei (assembly GCA_031216915.1). NCBI lineage: Eukaryota > Metazoa > Mollusca > Scaphopoda > Dentaliida > Dentaliidae > Pictodentalium > Pictodentalium vernedei. The sequence continues at coordinate 53,760,863 of CM062293.1, forward strand.
GGTCAAAATACAAAAAAGTTATGCCCCGGACAAAGTTTCCCTTAAAAAGCACATAAATCTGACCTTCAGATCAAAGGTCAAGATCACATGAAGGTCACTATGGTACGCAACACACCATACAAAGAAGAAGAATATGCACTAAAACAATATGTCTCCCTTCTGGGAAGGAGAGACATAATAACTGGTGGAGTGTTAAATTTTCTTAACCACAGATTTCATATCACCATGTTTTGCTCTGTTATATTTGATTGGATAGTACCAAATGGCACTATCCAATCGAATGTAACTGAGCAATAAGTCATAAACAAAATATGATTCTTGTCAGGGATAATAAGGGAAGCTCCTTCAACAGAGTGTAGACATTATACCCACAACCTGCAGTATTTAGTAAACCCCATATATGGGCTTCCAGCACTTCACCAGTTAAAAGAGATAGACATGTCCTCTATAATCTGAATTGTTTCTTCTCAAGAGAAACAACAAGCCAAATTAGCTCAAAATTTTGTGGGTTAAATGTTTAGTCCTACAACTGGTAAACGGTTTCATTGGAGAGATTTACAGGTGAGAAAAATGTTGTGATGCCAATTTTTAATGACGACTGATGAGGGAAGTGCCTGAGAAACAAGAATTCTTGTAACTAGCCTTTTAAACGTGGTGGCAGACTGTTGGACTTCTATGATAGAGGTCCCGAGTTTGATCCCCGTCTGGGACACCTGCGTTGTGTTCTTGGGCAAGACACTTTATCCTGGTTGCCTACATGGGGGCACGATGACGCCATGTACTAAGGCGTACTGCACATCGATGGTGCACCTGTCTTCAATTGCTGTAACCCTGCTTGAGCGGAGCTTGAACAAAGTTACAATGTTGAGGAGCTGACAGTTGCTCATCAATGCTCGATGGTTCTCTCCGGGTACTCCGGCTTCATCCACCCATAAAACTGTCACAGTTACGATTAGTCATTGTGCATAACTATGTGACCTTAAACACCATTAAATAAATAAATAAATAGCCTTATTTTTATTATTATCTTGAGCAAAATATTTTTTTTAAATGTTTCCATGATAGTTTTGTCAGAAATATTGTTATTTGTCACTCTCCAATAACTACATGTAAAAACAAAAAAAAATATTTATGAACATTCAACAAGATCTTGTTAACCCTTTACCCAATGCAGACAATATAAAAATTTATTATATTAAATATCATTTTTTTAAATTTTTCAACAAATTTCAATAAAACCATATCATGTGACCCCTCTTTGGAACAAGCTTGTCGATCTTGTTCCAATAAGGGGTCACATGACATGGTTTTGTTGAAATTTTTTGAAAAATAGTATTTTGTCAGCTGCTGAATTTGCATATTATGCGGGCGGATGCGGCTGATTCGTTGGGTAAAGGGTTAAACTGAGGCACGTCTTGCTTGTAATGTAGTATCTTTGAAGAAAAATATCGTATTTACTCTACGTACTGGGACACTCTATGATTTGGGACACACATTTTTTCCAGAAAACTATATTTTTTTTATGCTCCAAAGTTTGGCACATTCAGAAGATTTGTTTCCAGTTGGCCCATCGCTAGTAGCAGATGACACTCATAAAAAAATTCTTGAGTAACTAAAAATTTTCATTTTTTGCTTCCAAAACATAGCTTATGATCCCTCATTGGAACGATTGCGCAAATGAAAATATAAAAAAAATTGGATGGCTATTTTCGTATAATAATAACACTTTGGCCAGCCACTGATTTGTCGTGGTTCTCGGGCGAGAAGGCCATGGTTACCCCTGTACTCCCAACTGCCTCCCTATTCCCACGCTTCTCCTCTCCTCCCAACACTCGGAGACGAACTGCTTGATGATATCCCTTGTCCCATTCTTCCCAATCTCTCCGATTAGCATATTAACCCTCTCCTTTGAGTCTCCCCCTAACCACATGTCCTTCATTCTCCCATCCCACTTCCCCATTATACTCCCAGTGAATCTCATTCTTTTAGACTGATACTTTGGGCATTCTAGAAGAAAGTGTTCCAGGGTCTCCACCATGTCCAAGTTACACATCTGGCACTCCCTTTCACCGTCTTTCCCAATTTTTCCCCTCAGCTCCAGGGATTGCGACCTCAGCTTGAACAACAGTGACCCCCCCAAAGGTGCCATCAAGGTACTCTTCAAAACCTGGCTTCTCTTTATCACACAGGCCACCCAAAGACCTCTTTGATTTGACCCCCTCTCGCCAATTACGGTTACAATCCTCCATGACCCTTTCTCTGACGATTTTTTTACCCTGGTTTGCCCCAACATCCAGGTTCGAGATCTCCAATGAGTAGTTCTCTACTAGCTCCCTCACTTGGACCATCCACCCCGCTTTGATATTTGAGTTGAAAATTCTCAGGAACATTACTTTACACCATCAGCTGTCAGGGAGATTTACCAAATAATTAAGATAACCGAGCTTCAACAGGTCTATCCTGTCCTTGATCCTCATCCACCCAAGCTCACCCCTGATTGCTTCTAGCGCTGCGGCATTACTCGACCCCGTTATCCATCAGCCTGCACCGTTCTGCAGGATTTCCAAGCTCTTTACGGCCGTCTGGTTTAGGGGTACCACTTCCGTACCGTATGTTATACTTGGCAGCCCTACCATTTCCCAAATGGTTTTCTCCACGAAAACCTTATTGAAACTGTTTCTCCCTATAAGTTTCATTTGGTTAAGGATTCGCTTCCCCTTCAGAATCAATTTATTTGTGTGGTTCTGGTAGATGCCTCTTCCTGTAATGTTTATATTTACCCCCAAATACTCGTAATCACCTGTCTCTCTCACACTGAGAAGTTTGCTGCTCCCTTCCAGAATGCAGAACTCACCCACTCTCCACCTTCGAGTGGGGTCCACTTTGCGGCCCACAGGTATAACTTTGCTCTTGCTTTCATTAAGTTCGAGTCTCCATTTGCTCCCATATTTCCCAACAATTCCCAGCATTTTCGTTAGCCCCTCTTCGCTTTCTGACACTAGAACCATATCGTCAGCAAAAAATAGCCCTGGGATCTTCAAGTCCCCAACTGCTACCCCCTCCTCACTATGCAGGAGTTCATCTCCTAAAACTTTGATGTGCAATGCAAACAGGATCGGCGAAAGGATACACCCCTGTTTTAGGCCTATCTCCATAGGCATACATTTCGTTGTAATGTTTCCCAGGCTAAGTTCACTCTGTACATCTTTATATAATAATGCTTTCATAATTCCAATAAACTCGCCTCCTAAGCCCATAGCCTCCAGCTTGTGCCACATACCTTCCCTCCATACTCTATCGTATGCCTTTTTGATATCCAAAAAGGCCATAAACATCTTTTTCTTTTTTGCTTTCGCGGATTCTATCATTTGGGATAGTGTGAAAAGATGGTCAGTAACTCTCCTTCCCTTCCTGAAACCATTCTGGATTTCTCCCAAAAAACCCTTCTCCTCAATCACCTCCTCTAGTCTCCCATACAGGACTTTACAGAAAACCTTTCCAATGTTGCTACTGACAGAGATCCCTCGATAGTTATCCAAAACGTCTTTTTCCCCCTTTTTGTGAATAAATGTCACTTTACTTTCTCTCCACTCCTTTGGGACCTCTTGATTTTCTATGGCTAGATTGAATAGGGCAGTTAGGCTTTCCACGAGTTCCTCTCCCCCTTTTTTGATAAACTTGTTAGGAATTTCATCCACTCCTCCCGCTTTTCCATCCCTTAATTTTGATATCACCTTTCGCACCTCCTCCGTTTTAATTTCGCTGCACACGAAGCTCGATAGGTTTTCCTCGACCTGATTCGGACACTCTGGTGGGCTCCCCATGCCCCATCGCTTATCGTTTACCTTTTCCCAGTGCTTGACTAGTTCTGATGCGACTTGATCTTGCTCGTTTGTAACTCTGCCATCTACTTTAATACTCTGTGGGTTACTTCCTTTGTTACGTTTATTCACCCATTTCCAAAATACGTTCGAACTCGACCCCCCGGTCATTCTTATCGTCCTAATAAGACTGCTATTTCGTACTCTCCGATTATCGTCTTTAATCTTATTTACTTTATTTCGTGCTTGGTGGTATTCTTCCTTAGCAACTGTGGCCTCATTGCTTTCCGCCCCCTTAAGTTCTCTACTTCTCTTGTATGCAGCACATTTAGCTTCTCTTCCCTTTATGGCCCTTTTCAGTTCTTCGTTCACTCTGTACCCAAGTTCCCGTATTGGCACCCTGACCTTTCCTACACTTTCTTTTCCTGCCTCCACCAGGCTCGCAACTATGATGTCGGCCATCTTCTGGACACTGCCCCTCTTGGGTACGGTTGCAAGCTTTGGTTTCAGTTTTTCAATGAACTTCACCCAGTCAGCATCTTTTTTGAGTTCCCAAATCTCCTTAGAGCTTCCTTTGCTTTTTACTAGAGTTTTGGCCCTGATCATCACTGTAATCAAGTTGTGATCACTATCCACCTCCATTTTACCCTCATCATCCACTTCTACCCCTATCACCTCCCTCCATAAATTAATATCTGTGAGGATGTAGTCGATTATTGATTTTCTGTCTTCCTCTCCCAGGTCCATTTCCCCTTACACCTCGCGTCCCTGTTCAGAATCTTCAGACCGAGCTCGTTTGAGAAGTTCAACAGCTTCCTTCCATTCCTGTTGACTTTATTGTCCCCACCCTCTATGCCTTCTTCATCATTACCTATGTGGCCATTAAAGTCACCCATCAGAATTATACCAAGCCCCTTGTTTTGTAATTTGGTGATATTGGACCTTAGTGTTGAGTATATCGAATCATTCCATTTGGGTTTGCTTCCCTCCACCGCACAATACACAACCCCAAGGGCAATACTTTTGTTTTGCAGACTGATCCTTACCCATCCAATTTCTTTCGATACCTCAGCCGGGGTGCTGTATATAGTGATGGAAAATGAATCACACACAACTTTATTCAGCATCAAATCAAGACCAGGCTGTGTTCTTTCCCCATTTTCTAAGAATTGGAACATCTGTGAAAATAATTATTTTTAGCTGTCCCAATACACAGAGTAAATACGGTACTCATGTTTTAAAAATAACTGAACACTCCATCAGTTAAAAGGTTTTACTTCAACATCAGGCATAATTCCTGGAGAAATGCATCAAACTTTATCTCTCCCCCAACACGATTTTAACAATATAGTGGGGAAATGAAAACACACTTTAATATCCGCATACGAGAATATTTAGCAGATACTAAACACAAAGGGACACTTCCATTGCTATCCACTTTAATGGAAGTACAGTTAAAACTAGAAGTCCTGTCATGAAATGCACACAAATAGCATGTCGATCTGCGCGTTAATCTATGCGTTATAACCATAGTAAGGCTATCAAATTCTGTACTTATGGCCTGTGCACAGGCACTTTTTCAGCCACTGGTCCTCCGGGTAACCCGGAGGTCCATTGGCAGAAACATTGCCTGTGCTTGCAATGAGTAACCAGGTGACCCTGCCGTGCTTTGGATGCCATTCGATATGGGAATTGAGCGCAGTTCTTATACATAATAAATCCTAGATAAGCGCACAATTCGTGACAGGACTTCTAGTTTTAACTGTAATTCATTTAATATCTAACATCCACTATCATATCTTATCATGTCACCTGTTTAATTTGACCAATCAAACTGCTCCAATAGCATCGGTGGACTATGCGATAGTAGGTTATTCAATGGGGAATCAGATTGAGTCCATATACTGCAAGCGACCGTGTATGAGACCATACAACCCCCTCTGCTGGGTGCCATTTTGTTTCCGAATTAATTTACCCACCTCATGTTGTCACATATTTTCGTGCAAATAAAAGACAGTTTCCTGATAAATATTCAAAATGAAGTGATTGGGATGTTTTAATTTATTATTTAGTTTGCTTGGTGACATGATAAATAAGTTACAGGACATTTACTTGCCAGGTATGGTGTCATGTGAGGCTCAGTGTGATCAATATTAGGCTCGGCCTACAGTCACGCCTAATATTAATCCCAATTCGCCTCACATGACACCATACCTGGCAAGTAAACATCCTGTAACTTATAATACAGGTACCTCACACCGGAGGGACCTAACAATACTGAACAGTGAAGACTGCATTGGATCTTCCCTTTCCAAGAAGGACTTTTAAAAGTGATCTATTATTAAAAGATTTTAAGCCTCATACTGCATGTAGAGAGGGAGAAAATTTAAAAGTATATTTTTTGTTAGAAATGCATCAATACTAGCTCTTTAAGTCTTCAAATATATAAAACATACAGGCTGTTGCATCGTTGATTGCTGAATCATAGTGTTTGAGTTTGAGATTACAAGCTGCAGAATTCTTGTAAATGGTGGCTTTGTCAGTATCCTTGATGGTGTTCACTTCTAAGGCTTTCGTGTAACAAACAATGGCATCTTCATATTTGCCCTCTTTAAAATGTTTGTTCCCCTCCTCTTTGAGCGTGGAGAAGTCACTCATCTGAAAAAACAATTATATTGAAAATCAGGAAGAAATTTGCATACGAGGGACAGTCAAAAAGTTCCCAGCCTAGCTACCTTTGTCTAACTGTACACTAATGTCCATACATCATCCATTAGCTTATTGTATGGCTACTGTATTGCATTAATCCAACAACCTCCTGCATTAACCCTTTACCTAACCTGAAAAGCTGACGACACTTGCAAAAAATTCTTGAATAACTAATTTTTTGTCTCAAAAACATATGTTATGACCCCTCATTGGAATGAGCTCGACGAGCTCGTTCCAATGAGGGGTCATAATCTATGTTTTTGAGACAAAAAAATGAAAAAATAATGAAAATTAATTGGCTATTTTTGAGAAACAGGCTGGCCTGTTTTGGCCATTATGTTGGGTAAAGGGTTAATAGTTTTTCAAGCCAAAGGTGTTGAACTTTAAAATGGATGCAGAAAAAGAAAAGGCCACGGCTAATTAATTTTTTGGTTTAGCATCATTCGCTTCCTTTGGTTTTTAGCTTGAAATAATTATGCATTTTCTTTATTATCGACTCCACAAATAGGTTACCTCCTTTATAGGGTCAAAAGAATACACCATTTCATGTTTCCTCCTCATCCATTGCAATGCCAGGTCACTGCCTCATTTTTGACAGATTGCTATAGCAATCTAGCAATAACAAGGCAATAGTCTGGTGATGTTAAAGGTAAAATGTTGACTAATGGTAAATTTTGTTATAGGCTGTTCTGTATATAACCCTGGTCATTAACTGGTAGAGTGCTGGAAGCCCACATTTGGGCTTTATTCTGAAGTGCAGGTGCTACAACTTAATTGCTTCATATTCTGTGGATGTGCTTCATATTATTTTTGAATAGAAATTATTTAGTCTCTGAGGTTTTAAAACCGCCTTGTTACAGTTTATGGGAGAGTGCCACAAGGCACTCTCCCATAAATTGTAACAAGGCAAAGAGACATGGACAAATTTGGATGACCAAAAATAATTTAGCACTCTACCAGTTAAAACTTCTACTATCTGAGACAACCCACCCATGCAAGGAAGCAGTGTGTAAGTGCAAAATGATAAAATATGTCTCTTGTGGTAGGGATATATTATGCCATTTCCCCACGAGAATATAATTAATAATTAAATTTCAAGCCTGGAAATAAGCAGTCTGTCATTTGCAGAATGAGGTCCCCAGAGGGTGAATTTAATGATGCTATCCCATACTATGGGTCAATTTATCCTCTGGGTACCTCCTTCTGTTTAGGCTTGAGACATTGATTCGGATTGAGGTTCACTGAGGGTAAATTTGGTGATGCCACCCTACTGTGCTACCCTGTAGCATCACCAATTTGACCTCTGGGGTCCTCAGTCCACAAATGACAGTCTGCTTATTTCCAGGCTTGTAATTAATGATAAACTCCTTCTACATTTTGTTCTGATAACCTGGAAAAACACTAAACTGAAAATTAACTAACCATGGCCTAAACTGTCCGGAAGGGTATATTGTCTTACTTAACACCCTTTTCCCAATGCCTTGAAAAACAGGAGCTGCTGATGCCAGAAGCTTCAACTACCATGAAATCTGCCATTTCTACTATGAATAAATTGGAAAGTTCTCATAAAGAGAAGGGCTCTGCCCTTTTCTATGAGAAGTCATATTTTCCAACAGTTGCAAAAATATGCTGGGCCAATTTGGAAAGAGACTCGCACAGCAAACATGTTGGCTGTAAGAAAAACAGGGGTGGTCAAAGTCATGTGGAATCTGAGGAAATGACACCCACAGGTGAACTTTCTGATCAGTTGATGACATTTTACAATTATGTCGACGAGCCTACATGTAGATTCTGCTTTGTTGGTAGTTAAAAATGAAATGGTGGTGATACTCCAGAAACTGGCTGAGAATTTAACAAGTCGGTTTGCAGAGTTCTTCAACAATAATACATGTATTTACATCAGTGCTGCAGTTATCCTTGATACGTGAGGATACAAATCACAAACTGGGGATGACTTGTACTCGCATGTGAAAATAATAAATGAAGAGTTCTCAAATGTGCTTCAGAAGAATGGGTGTGATTGTTTAAAATTTAGAACTGAACTTGACATTTTACTAAACCACATCACCATTCACCAGTTTTTTTAGCAATACCGCACCAGTGAATGCTTGGCTTCTGATTTTTTGAGTGTACACCACATCAGTGTGTATCTAATCTGTTGCACATAATTGAGATTTGTATCACTTTACCAATATCCAGTGAAGAAGCAGAGAGAGTTTTCAGTACCTTCGCAGGCCTGGCAATCTAGAAAATCAAGGGGTGCAAAACAATTGCCCTCCTCAGATTGCTTGGGAGTGCAGTTGCACCTGAAATTTTCAATGCAAAATCTTGTATGCTATTTTGGTTATATTCACTTCAAGGTATTAATATTGTGACTGAAAAATTGCACTGCATTCAGTGACATAGTGGAAAAATTGGCACACACATCTCATTATTCAAAATGTTGTACAATTCTACACTCAAAATGTCTTCTACACTCAAAATGAGAAACAAAATGGGTCATGAATTATTGCGAATCAATACAGCATTGCCAAATCATCCCCCGAGTTCCAATGTGTTCTCTGTGCGAATAGGCATCGAGAACACACTGGAACTCAGGAGACAAAATTACAATAGATTTTAAAGGAAGTCTCAAAGAGGTCTGGCATTCCGGAAAAACAAGGGTTGCAAAAGATTTCCCTCCGCAATTTTTTCTAGGCGTGCAACACTCCTGCACTTCTCAAGAATGCCAGGCCTAACCATCATGAGAAAATATTGGAAATGAGAGACAGTCCCAGAATCACAACACTATTGAAAATCTTTTGATTCTCTGGGAGCATGGTGTTTCCTCAAGTACTGAACTGAAAAATGACGCTGTTGACGAATTCATAAAAAGCGACCCAAGTTTTAAAACAGAGTAAAATTTACTGATTCTTCGACAATGAAAAATACTAATCGACTTTAGCATGACCGATCGACAATCGCTTAATCATGGCAGCCCTATCGATTACACGGTGGATGATTTAGACCTTCAAGAGTTTTCAAGTGACTCAAAAAAACAGAAGTGCAAGTGAATCTGATGGAAATTGATCAAACGTATTTCAATGTTCTGAAGTTAAAAGCTTGATGCATCTTTGAACTCATAAAAATGCTTAAATTGTTCTTCTTAACAGTACTACAGTGAAGCCCACTCAATTGGATACAGGGCTCGATTTAACTGGATTAGCATAGCACTTTGCTCTCCAATTTCTGAATTTTGCTACTCAAGATTTATTAGTTTCAAGTGCTTTTGGATCAACTGCTAATCAATTTTCCAGGGTGAATAGTAAATTGCTATTCAAAATTTTCAGATTAAATCAAGCCCTGATTGGATATCTCTTTACTGAATAACCCTGTTAATTGAATATAATTTCCCAACACAAAACCATTTTCAATACATCCAGTACAAATCTGACCTGTTAATTGAATATTGGTCATAGAGTAAACTCCTGTTAATTGAATAAAAAATCTTGTAACCTGTCATGAAATTACCCTGACTCTCCCCAGTTTTCCTTTGTTTATAGACCTATTTGGACTCAGTACATCTAATACAGGTATTTAATCTGTTATGTCTTGTTTGACAGAGCTCATGGAGCTCTGTCAAACAAGATATAATAAAATAAATGCTAAGTTTATCTCTAGAATACAGGAAAGTAACATGGTCTCTGTTATTTGAATACTCCTGTTAATTGAATAATTCTCATTGGCAAAGCGGCTATTCAATTAACAGGGTTCTACTGTACTAAAAGTGGAAAAAAAATCATTTCAAAACTATCTCCATTCATCTTGGATTTCCATTATACTTCAGGATTGAAAATAAATAATAAAATATAAAGTGTATAAAATATAGCATACCACTTGGTGCTATTAGTTCTTGGCCAGCCAGCCCATACCACCAATTGAGCGACAGGCTCGACCCAAAAGGTTCCTGGCCGACTTTGCCACTTCTTTTCAATTAGACTATGAAACTGGTGCCCCCCATCAACCCCCCCCCCCACCCACCCTTCAGCCTAGATGCATACAATACTTTCTAGAGCACTACATAGGCTGACTTTTGTTTCTATTCTATGAAATGGGTTCACCCCCCCCCTCCCCCCCCCCACCATCTAGATGCATACAATACTTTCTAGAACACTTCATCTATCATCTATGTGTACGTGATTGAGCAGGAGAAATATAGAGAACCTGGGCATGACTAGATTGAAAAAATTTGTTTTTTTGTTTTTTTTTGGGGGGGGGGAGGGGAGGTTTGATAGTGTAAAAGAGAAATTGTATTATTTATGACCTCCAGGGCTAGCATATTATTAGTTAACCATTTTCCCACCCTAAATAGGCCTAGTGAACAGCACATGACAATCACTCGACACTGAAAAAAATTTTCATTTTTTTTAGCTTCCAAACATAGTTGATGGTCCCTCAATAAAACAAGTGTGACACACTTTTTCTTTGAAGGGGTCAAAAGCTATTCATTGGATGCAAAGAACAATAAGAAAATTAGTACAGCAATCTTCATGTAGGCCTACCGGTATATCCTCCACTTTACTGCAATGAGAATATTAATTTAAGCTCTTTATCTGGATAGTTATGCCTGATATCATTCTATAGTTTAAAGAGCCCTTGCATTATCCAACTTTCTGAAGGTCTGATGATTCATGTTGAGTTGTACTAAGTTTGACCACAAGACATTATCGATAATTGGCCGTTCACACAGAGTCCCACTCAACAAAACGACAAACCTGGAAAGTTACAATGTTATCAGTTTATCTGATCAAATTTAAGTCAAAGTGAGGTAACTTTGTTAGCACCATTCTTGCGCAATAAGCACAACCTTGACACGATCTATTAAGCAGTTTGCATGTTGACTGTCTTTCACTGGCGCATGTTCGTGTGGCCAATATTATTGTGGAATTATTTTCAAGGATACGTTAAAAATGTTGGATCTCTTTATTACCGTACCGAAGTGTGAAGAAAAATGTGGGCCAGTGTGGCTATTACAACATGGTAAATGTTGTTAATAAATACACTCTCAGGCCCAATCTCAGACTCAGATCGTAGCCGCGTGGGGTCAACAATCATCTTGACCATGCAGCACTGTTGGGTTGACTAATATTTTGATTCCCATACGAAGATTACATTTAAATACCAAAATGAGCCATTCATTTCACTATCAGAGCAATTGTTTTCATGATGAGCTGGGCCATTTGGTGGCACAGGATGCCAGGAAGCTATGCTGCAGCATGATTCCTTACTTGCCAGAAATGCTTTGGCATTGCCGTGGTGGCAAGGTGTGTCCACAAAAAACCAGTGCTGTGGGATTTTTTCCTTAATTTCGAGGGCTGGGACAGTTTTACAGGTGGAGGAAGCCAGAGTACCCAGAGAGAACCACAAAGCTACTTCACACTCCCCTACATATTAACTCTGTACAAACATGGTTTGCATTGGTTGAAGACATGTGCAGTAGTGTACGTCATAGTACACAGCAACACTATGCCCCCATATGGACAATTGGTATTAACTGCCTTCGCCAAGGACCAGGCCTGAAAATAAGAAGTCTGACATTTACAGAATGAGGTCCCCAGCCAGAGGGTGAATTTGATGATGCTATCACATACAGTGTGCCAGTTTATCCTCTGGGTACCTTTTTTCTGTTTAGTTATGAGACCCTGACTCAGATTGAGGTTCACATAGGGTAAATTTAATGATGCTACCCTGCTGTGCAGGGTAGCATCGCTAAATTCACCCTCTGGGGACCTCATTTTGCAGATGTCAGTCTGCTTATTTTCTGGCTTGCCAAGGGAAACAATGCAGTTACCCCTCTCAGGAATCAAACTGTGTAACTTTTGGCTTGAAGTCCAATGCCATAACCACTGAGCCACCACCCTCCCTATCTGGCTACCAATAGTTTTCATTGTCAAAGTTGAGAATAAGGAGGACACCTCTTTGTATCACTAAGCAACTGTATGCTGTATTGTGCAGGCACAGTAAGGGAAAAAATTCAAATTGACTATCAGTTTCTTGCTGCCAGTTTGATATTGAGTGTGTTGGATGGTGAGCCTTTGGTCCAAGATTGGACAAAATATATATAGAGATATTGTTCTGATAAGGAAAGGTAGTTAAAAAAATCTTCCATCAGATATTCCAAAATGCTGTATATGCAAGATTAGTGCCCAGGGATGGATCCAAAGCTGTTTTCATGCCAGTAACAGGTTCGGGCGCCCAAACTCCAGGCACCCCAAAAAGTTTTTTCCCTCTCTCTCAAATACAAGAAAATGAATAAAATCATATAATTTATAGTTCCTGCCTTTACTGGAGGCCTACACTGCAGAGAATATATCACTATATTTTTAAAGATTTTCCTGGGGGAGGCCCACCATACCCCAATATACAGGAGGGGAAAATCCTCTAACTACCCCCCCCCCCTCCCCCTGCAGCCTTCTGGGCATGCCTACAGTCAGAGTATGCCTGCAGCATGTCATATGCTAAAACAGGCATTCCCCCCCCCCCCCCCAAATTCCTGGATCCTTCCCCGGTTGGACCCACAGGCCGTATCATGTACACCCAAAATTGTTACAGCCTTTGGGTCCAAGTTTGCACTACTTAAATATTATATAGGTCTTATATATTTTTAGTCTGTCTGTCCCATATGTTTTGTTAATCGAAAAGTATATTTGTGTTTTCTTTTGAGTTCTGTGTTCAATCTGTTCGGGTTATTTGGGGTTCTTTTGCCGTTTCAATGAATCGTTGTACACATTCTTTGGGGTAAATAGACAAAAAAAGAATGAACTTTTCCAGGTGTTGTCAAAGCAAATCTTCAAAATACAGATATATTTCGAGATATTCAAGTTTCTTTTTAAAAGCATTCATTGGTGGGACTTTTTTCATAATCCAGGCACACGTTATTCGAGGAATATGATCCAGGAATGGCAGAGAAAACATCGCGAAAAATCTTTTCGCCTACCACGAAAATTGGTGATCCAAAACGTCTTTCCTTTGCTATTTTCCTGCAAGTCCTCCGTAAATCCGTTCGACTCCTTATTTCAAGCACAATTAAATGCACATTTCTCGACCCATATACTTATTGCAATTCTTTCATTAAAAACTAAACATGTTTTCTCGCACCTGTTCAACTTTCTCGGGCATGACAGAACCGGAAGCTTACAAGTTTCGTAACTTCCAGAAAGAAATTTAGAAAGAAAAGATTTCCTGGCCCAACTTTCTCCGCTTCGCAGAACTTTTCTCTCAGAAATTTAGAATTCCTCTGCACAATTTATCATGTGAAGGTCCCATACGTATCAACAAAATAACCGAATGTAGGTAGAAACTAGATTATTCATTCAAGCTAAAGACACTCTCTTAAATCAATGCAATGTGTTGAGGTTCCAAATTTGGCATGGAAATCCAATACTCTTCCATCTGTAGAATTTTCCAGAAAGGATGCTGCCTGCAGTTAGTTAGTTATCTGATCCGAAACCTGTGGTGTATCGAGTCAACGATAGACGAAAAGAATACGAACTCGCTCATTAATTACTGGAATTATACTTCAATAATTATTAAGGAACAGCGATCAGTTTTAATGTAAAGACAACAGTCAAAGTTAGCCACCACATATGGAAATTATCTTGGAAGATTTTCACCCTTTACCCAACACAAACGATATCAAAATTTATTATTTTAAATAACATTTTTACAAATTTTTCAAAAAATTTCAACAATGAGCTCGTTCCAATGAGGGGTCACATGATATGGTTTTGTTGAAATATTTTGAAATTTTTTTTTTTTTTCTACTGCTCAGTTTGCATATTATTACGCGGACGGATGCGGGCGATTCTTTAGGTAAAGGGGTTAACCAAGGCCTACCCTAACATAGGTCTTGGCACAACGAAAGGTCAGTACAATTACAAAAGTCGAAATTTAAATTTATTGTTTCTTGAATTTTGACCGAAAATAGCTTATTTATAACCCCACATGGGGGGGGGTGGGGGGCACAAATCTCCAGCGCCCCCATTTGAACTATTATAAATTGTTTAATGTTTGAATATTGTTTAATGATACCTTTATGGTGGCTGTATCGTATTTTCAAATCCCCTATAACAACCGTAAAATCTTTTTGCGGCACGGAAACCCTCTACTCGACAACAATTTTACGCGAATGGACATTGCCGAACACCAATGTCCTTAGTTTTGGCGCTCTGTATTAACCTGCATGCCGACTCACTCATTACGGCATTTAAAAACTGTGTGACACTCACTAGAAATGGTTTAATTTTCTGTTTTTCAAGTAGGCCTAGGGGTGTGCGATGCTGAAAGGTGAGGTGAAGTTTTGAGACCCTCTCCCAGAAAGTCGTAAAACTTGTCATCTCACCAACGATCCTGGAGATTTTAACCTTTTACCTAACACGAAAGGCAGACGGCACTGTCTTGCAATCAAAATTTTTGAATGACTAAATGTTTTCAGTTTTTGCGTCAAAAACATAGCTTTTGACCCCTCAATGGGACGAGCTCAACGAGCTCGTTCCAATGAAGGGTCACAATCTATGTTTTTGAAACAAAAGATGAAAATTGAATGGTGATTTTTGTGAATATAGCGCTGGTCATTTTGGGACGTTACGTTAGCTAAAGGGTTAATGCATCAGTGCATTAATGCATAAATATGTGACCTTAAACATCAATAAATAAATAAATATAACTGACAGCAACCATGTGTAGGTAGCCCACTAATGCCCTAAAACCACCAAGCTCGCACAAGAGACCCCGTGTAATGTTACATGTCATTGGGATGGTTACTACTCCGGCGCAGACGTCGACTCGGATAACTGCCGACTCGAAAAGTAAGGTTTTTGGTAAAATAAAATAACAGTTTAAACAATTAAATGTGCAATAATAATAATAACACTTTGGTTGACCGTTGATTTGCCGCCGTTATAAGGTGAGAAGGCTTTGGTTAATCCAATGCTCCCAAATGACCTCCCGACCACTCGCCTCTTCTCTTCTTACATCACCCGGAAACGAACTGTTTGATGACACCCCGTACCCCATTCTTTCGAGTCTCTCTAATAAGTATACTAACCCTCTCCTTTGTGTCACCATCAAACCAAATATCCTTCATTCTCCCATTACACTTCCCCATTATACCACTTTAAGTATATCAACTAGTCCAGGATAGGCATAATTATGGGTGTCGTCGAAACTCATTCGTTTATTATTTTCAAATATTTTGAACATTGGTGACAAACAAGTGTGGTGGTGGTGGTGGTGGTTGGGGGGGGTGCTAAAGCCCTCCTCCGGCTCCCGATCGCACCATCCGCCTTCAAGTAAAGGTAAGGTAATACAAACAACATTACGCATTCACTCTCGGATATAGATCGGATTCTGTTGACTCCTTAGGAGAGGAGGGATCTCTTTTCCACTGGCGGATCCAGGATTCCGCGTTTGAGGGTGGGATACATTTCAATCGCAGTTTATGGTGCGGCACATCGCCCGGAGCGCGTAACAGTGAGTTCGAGATGCGCGATAGAACCCACTCTTATCAGCGGTTTCCGGGCCTTTCTGGAGTAAATGTAGTTGGAATTCCAGCGGAGAATAACTGATTTTATGATTTTGATATTTATGTTCTATTGTTTGCAGCAATAAATATCCGATTTTAAATATCTACTGCAAACAAGCTCAAAAGTTGAGCTAGAGTAAATGTTGGAAAATGGAAGGTCGATGTTGCCCTCGGTTGGCTTCTTTGTACAGGACCGTAATGTTTTCCAGACAAAACATTTCGCAGTTTTATGCAGACTCATTGAAATTTTGAAAAAGGTAAATCTATTTATAACGGCACACGGGTGATCTACGCTCGGGATATTGCTGTATACACTGGGGAACGATGTTATCTCCGATAACTCACGCACATCCACTGCCGGAGGTAGTGGGTGTCCGTGTGATATCGCGGATAATACCGTAATCCCTGATATTGGTGCATGTGAAAAAAAAAAACGATTTAAAAAATAGGAGGGGTGTGTGTCGAATGCGCCTCTTCTGGATCCCCCACGTTGTTCTCCCGAGACGGGGGATAATAGTGAATGACTTTTGTTTCCAACCCTTTTGCCACCACAAGCACATTGAAAAACTATGTATTGATTGATGAAATGAATGAAAAACCAAGTTTTTTTTTAAAAACGACAGCCTCAGAAAAATTGTTCACTACAAATTCGATAAATTGGTTGCCGGAATATTGGAATTTCATCAGAAAACCAATTTACCAAATCGGTAAACGCTGCACAAAAAAAAAAAACTTGTCGCGAAGAGCCCAGTGGACGTAGCATCAGGGGAAACTACTCTTTAACATTAACAAAATTTTCTGATTTACTTCCCTTGATGTTTGTGTTAAAATATTTTACTTGCACAACAGAGTTTGCGTTTTCCTGTTCTGACATGGCAGCTCATTTAGGATATTTGGGATAAAGGCCATCAGAGAACATTATCTCATGAAAACAATAGACTGAAAATAAAATAACATTAAATAAGCACATGTTGCCAAATCGTTAGGGGCTTTAACCCTTTACCCAACGCAGACGATATCAAAATTTATTATTTTAAATATCATTTATAAAAAAGTTTCAAAAAATTTCAACAAAATCATATCATGTGACCCCTCACTGGAACGAGCTCGTCGAGCTCGTTCCAAAGAGGGGTCACATGATATGGTTTTGTTGAAAGTTTTTGAAAAATAGTATTTTTTTTCAGCTGTATTTGCAGATTACGCGGGCGGATGTTGCCGATTCGTTGGGTGAAGGGTTAAATTTTGAGTTTTCTCTATTACTGTCAGGATAGATGGATTAAAAAAACTGACGACACCCAAATATTGTGTTAGATTCTCATTAATTTATGTATAGTACACATTTGTATTCAAAATGTTTGTACCGAAGAAGTCTTATTATATATTAAATGAGAGCAGGGCGTGGCGAATGTTTTTCAATCTTTGGGGGGGGGGGGGGGGGGGGCTAAATTTCGTCGCATGAGAACCATAAGGTTCTATCTTCCAGTGGAAGATAGTACCTTATGGTTTTCACACGAAGTAATGTCACCCAATAATGTTTCAGGACGAGACATTTTCGTTTTGGGTAAGATTTTTAGATACCGCTTTGCTCCTGCTAAAAGTCATGTACTTTCTAATGAGAGTGGATTTGATACTTGGACTGATACCACACATACAGGCGGCAGTTATGCCACACATACAGGCGACAGTGATGTCACAGATACAGTCGACATTGATGCCACACATACAGGCGGCAGTGATGCCACAGATACAGGCGGCAGTGATGCCACACATACAGGCGGCAGTGATGCCACACATACAGGCGGCAGTGGTGCCCGATTCGTGAAGTTGCACCCCAATCGGAGTCCGGTATGCGTTAATTATATATGAAGTTGCTTCCAAAAATAAATTTTCAAAAGTTTTGAGCTTTTGGACTATAATCCAGATTGTCTAATATTCAACTACACCATCGAGGCAAGCTTTCGACGAGGGAATGTATTGATGGTGAAGTTCGACTATTTTATCAGTTAGACCTTCAGCAATCACAGTCAGGACACATCAGTTTTATGGCCCACGTTGGTCATCTTCGCGACGCGACTCGATCCGTCGAGTCGTGACGTGATCGTAAATTCTGAAGCCGTGGAAGGGGAGGGGGAATCTTTCCTCATTGGGGTGTAGACGGGCAGAGTAGAATTGCTCACGGGCGATATGAAACTAAGTAAATAATAACCTCTTTATATTATTTACCACCCCCCCCCCCCCCCACCCAAAACAAAAAAAAAAATAAAATAAAAAAAAATAAGTACAAAATGTTCAAACTTTGTTGACGCCGGGGTGGGTAGGTGGTCAAACGGCTCAAAAACACATTTTTTCCTTGCCAATTCTTTCCTGGTCCCATTTTATGTCAAACTAAACAATTTAAAATGATTTAGACTAATGATTTTTAGCACACATCAAGAATCAAGATACAACTAACAATAAAACAAATGGTTCATATAACAATTGCACCAACCGGTGTTAAAATAAAAATGAAAGTGTCAATGACACTGTAGCTTAACTTGTGTGTTGTGTTTGATGAAAAAGATAATGTTCAATGTTTATGAAAGGATTATGAAATAAGACAAGAATTGTGATAATTGGGAATATGTTCATTTCTGTTCCCTGTATGCTATGTTTATGATAAAAATAATATGAGGTGTACACTGTACTAAAGAGCTGGGGCGTGGGTTAATATGACCTCACAGTTAATGTATGTGGCCCTCACAGTTAACGTATATCAACAAAAGTTACCAAGTTACAGTGAAATTATTCCAAAACGAGTCATCCTATGAAGTTACATTAAAATCCCTTCATAAATATGGCCTGTAGACTGTGCTAAAGGTTTTCGGGCTTCGGGCCCCTGTAGCCGTCAGTTTCCCAACTGCGTCCAAAGGGGACGTTCTCATCTAGACATTAGTCACATTATACGAAGTCAACTTACCAAGTTACAATGAAATCCCTTAATAAATATGACCTGTAGACCGTGCTAAAGGTTTTTGGGCTTTGGGCTCTGCCAGCCATCATGGTTGAATGATCGCAACCAAAAGGGGACATTCTCATCTGGGCATCATCTGGAGTGATCCTCCAAAGTCACAATGAAATCCCTTCATAAATATGACCTGTAAACTGTGCTCAAGGTTTTTGGGCTTCGGGCCCCTGAAGCCGTCACAGTTGACCAATCACGACCAAAAGGGGATGTCATCATCTAGGCATTATATGGAGTCAAACATACGGGTTACAATGAAGTCCTTCCATAAATATGACCAAACGACTATGCTAAAGATTTTGGGGTTTTGGGTTCGAGCAGACATCAAGGCTGAATGATCGCGACCAAAAGGGGACGTTCTCATCTAGACATTATTTAGAGTCATCCTACCAAGGTACAATGAAATCCCTTCATAAATATGACCTGTAGACTGTGCTAAAGATTTTCGGGCTTTGGGCCCCTGTAGCCAACACAGTTGCCTAATGGTGTCCAAAAGGGGCTGTTCTCATCTAGACATTACATGAAGTCAACCTACCAAGTTACAATGAAATCCCTTCATAAATATGATCTGAAGACTGTGCTAAAGGTTTTCGGGCTTTAGGCTTGGGCAGCCATCATGGTTGAATGATCGCAACAAAAAGGGGACATCCTCATCTGGACATCATCTGGAGTGATCCTATGAAGTTACAATGAAATCCCTTCATAAATATGACCTGTAGACTGTGCTCAAGATTTTCGGGTTTCAGGCACCTGTAGCCATCACAGTTGACCAACCACGACCAAAAGGGGATGTCATCAACTAGGCATTATATGGAGTCAACCTAACAAGTTAAATGAAATCCTTCCATAAATACGACCTACAGACATGCTAAAGATTTTTGGGCTCGGGCAGCCATCAATGCTGAATGATCGTGACCAAAAGGGGACGTTCTCATCTGGACACTATTTAGAGTCATCCTACCAAGCTACAATGAAATCCCTTCATAATTATGACCTGTAGACTGTTCTAAAGGTTTTCGGGCTTTGGGCCCCTGAAGTCGTCACAGTTGCCCAATCGTGTCCAAAAGGGGACGTTCTCATCTAGACATTATATGAAGTCAACCTACCATGTTACAATGAAATCCCTTCATAACTATGACCTGTAGACTGTGCTAAAGGTTTTCGGGCTCGGGCAGCCATCATGGTTGAATGATCGCGACCAAATGGGATAATCTCATCTGGGCATCATCTGGAGTGATCCTGCGAAGTTACAACGAAATCCCTTCATAAATATGACCTGTAGACTGTGCTCAAGGTTTTCGGGCTTCGGGCACCTGTAGCCATCACAGTTGACCAATCACGACCAAAAGGGGATCATCATCTAGGCATTATATGGAGTCAACCTAATAGGTTACAATCAAATCCTTCCATAAATATAACCTTTTACCTACGCTAAAGGTTTTTGGGCTCGGGCACCCATCAAGACTGATTGATCGCGATCAAAATGGGACAGTCTTATCTAGACATTATTTGGAGTCATCCTACCAAGTTACAATGAAATCCCCTCATAAATATGACGTGTAGACTGTGATAAAGGTTTTCTGGCTTCGGGCACCTTTAGCCGCCACAGTTGCCAAATCATGTCCAAAAGGGGACGTTCTCATTTAGACATTATATGAAGTTAACCTACCAAGTTACAATGAAATCCCTTCATAAATATGACTTGTAGACTGTGCTAAAGGTTTTCGGGCGCGGGCAGCCATCATGGCTGAATGATCGCAACCAAAGGGGAAATCTCATCTGGGCATCATCTGGAGTGCTCCTACGAATTTACAATGAAACCCATTCATAAATATGACCTGTAGACTGTGCTCGAGGTTTTTGGGCTTCGGGCACTTGTAGCCATCACAGCTGACCAACCACGACCAAAAGGGATGTCATCATCTAGGCATTATATGGAGTCAACCTAATAGGTTACAATCAAATCCTTCCATAAATATAACCTTTTACCTACGCTAAAGGTTTTTGGGCTCCGGCACCCATCAAGACTGATTGATCGCGATCAAAATGGGACAGTCTCATCTAGACATTATTTGGAGTCAACCTCCCAAATTACAATGAAATCCCCTCAGAAATATGACGTGTAGACTGTGCTAAAGGTTTTCGGGCTTCGGGCACCTTTAGCCGTCACAGTTGCCCAATCATGTCCAAAAGGGGACGTTATCATCTAGACATTATATGAAGTTAACCTACCAAGTTACAATGAAATCCCTTCATAAATATGACCTGTAGACTGTGCTAAAGGTTTTCGGGCTTCGGGCGCGGGCAGCCATCATGGCTGAATGATCGCAACCATAGGGGACAATCTCATCTGGGCATCATCTGGAGTGATCCTAAGAAGTTACAATGAAATCCTTTCGTAAATATGACCTGTAGACTGTGCGCAAGGTTTTCGGGCTTCGGGCTCTTGTAGCCATCACAACTGACCAATCACGACCAAAAGGGATGTCATCATCTAGCCATTATATGGAGCCAATCTAACAGGTTACAATGAAATCCTTCCATAAATATGACCGTTTGCCTATGCTAAAGGTTTTTGGGCTCGGGCACCCATCAAGGCTGCATGATTGCGATAAAAATGGGCCGTTCTCATCTAGACATTATTTGGAGCCATCCTACCAAGTTACAATGAAATCCCTTCATAAATATGACCTCTAGACTGTGCTAAAGGTTTTCAGGCTTCGGGCCCCTGTAGCCGTCACTGTTGCCCAATCACGCCCAAAAGGGGACTTTCTCATCTAGACATTGTATGAAGTCAACCCACCCAGTTACAATGAAATTCCTCAATAAATATGACCTGTAGACTGTGCTAAAGGTTTTCGGGTTTTGGGCTCGGGCAGTCGTCACGGTTGGCAGATCATGCCCAAATGGGGAAATTCTCATCTAGACATCATAAGGAGTCATCCTACCAAGTTACAATGAAACCCCTCCACATTAAACATGACCTGCAGACTGTGCTAAAAGTTTTTGGGTTTCGGGCTTGGGCAGCCATCACGGTTGATAGATCATGCCCAAAAGGGGACGTTCTCATCTAGGCATTATACAGAGGCATCCTATCAAGTTACAATGAAATCCCTTCATAAATACGACCTGTAGACTGTGCTAATGGTTTTCGGGTTTTGGGCTCTGGCAGCCATACCGGTTGCCCGATCGCGACCAAAAGGGGACGTTCTCATCTAGACATGACCCCAAACCTGCATATGAAATTTCGTGACGATCAGACAAGAACTGCGGGGTGTAGCCCGTGCTAAAGGAAAATGTGAACAGACGTCACAGACTCACAGAATCACAGACTAACAGACTCACACACTCACAGACTAACAGACTTCCGCACGCGTGATGGCAATAGCTTATCTTGACTATGTCAAGTTAAGCTAAAAAATTAAATTAACAAAAAATTAAAACAAAGTTCTCATGTCCCATTTGGATAAAATAGTCACAACCTAAAGAGCCTACGCAGATTCATGTGTCAAAAAGTGTGTTTCTATAAAACCAATCGCATGACATTCCTTGTGTGTCAAAATACTTCTGAAAAATCTCGGGATCACATTAGAAATGCCCAGAAACGCTAGAAAATGGTCCTCGACAACGCATTTTTTACCACATGAATATATATAAGCCTCAAATAGTTTTTTGGTCCCACGCAAAAAATTATTTACTAGGCCTGATTTTACCAAAACCCTATTTTTATGTCTATTGTGGATGCTACTTTAACACTAACAGTCTATCCAGTCCAAACTATCTCTGATTCTCTCGGTCAAGTCTTATAATCATCAGTGATTCATTTTCTGTAACCTGTATGCAGGGTTATCTCCCCTGTGTACGACAAAGGCCTATATCATTCCTAAAGCCGAGAATCTATCAAGTAGTTACTGCTAAGTCATTGCTCGAACGACTCGAATCCCATCGAGCAAATGACCTTTAAAACAATTGCTCGGTCGAGTGACTCGCGCACACTGCTCGAACGACTCGAAACCCATCGAGCAAATGAGCCATAGAGCAATTGCTCGTTCGAGTGACTCGCAGATACTGCTCTTCGACTCATTTCGGTATTCGAGGATACCTATGGCCTGGTATTGTATTATTATATGAGGATACCTTTCATAGGATACTTACATAACGATACTATTACTAGTTTGGCCCAGCCTTCTAGGCTACCCCAAGACATACATATCCCAAATTCCCCCATAAGCCATTGCGCAGTTACTAAAAAGTCATTGCTCGAACGACTCGAAGCCCATCGAGCAAATGAGCTTTAGAGCAATTGCTCGTTCGAGTGACTCGCAGATACTGCTCTTCGACTCATTTCGGTATTTGAGGATACCTTTGGCCCGGTATTGTATTATTATTTGAGGATACCTTTTTTAGGATACTTACATAAGAATACTATTACTTGTTTGGCCCAGCCTTCTAGGCCACCCCAGGACATACCTATCCCAAATTTCCCCCATAAGCCATCGAACAGTTACTGAAAAGTCAATGCTCGAACGACGCGAAGCCCATCGAGCAAATGGGCTTTAGAGCAATTGCTCGGTCGAGTGACTCGCGCATACTGCTCGAACGACTCGAAGCTCATCGAGTAAATGAGCCATAGAGCAATTGCTCGTTCGAGTGACTCGCAGATACTGCTCTTAGCCTCATTTCGGCATTTAAGGATACCTATGATCCACCTCCTATACAGCTCCTATGTTTAGGGGTTATAGTTCAAAACAACTATGTTGAGTTCAAGAGGGTTAACACTGCTTTATAATTAGGGGTTATAGTTCAATACTCTGTTCACTTTATAATGTTGACTTCGATCTTGGTTGTGTTCAATCAGATCAGTTCGATTTTCGTTCACTTTGTTATATTCTGTTCACTTCGATCTTGGTTGTGTTCGATCAATCCAACTAGTTCGATCTTCGTTCACTTTGTTATGTTATGTTCACTTCGATCTTGGTTGTGTTGGATCTTCGTTCCCTACGACCTCAACAGTTCAATCGTAGTTGTGTTGGATCTGTTCATAATTCAGTTCTGTCCAACCATTTGATCTTCGTTCATGTTTCGTCTGTTCAGTTGGGTTCGTGCATGTAATATTTTCATTAGGATTATAGTCTATTCAGGTGAAAATTTTATTGAATTTACTGGGCGTTAAGATTAAGTCAAACTTCGTTATGTTAATTATGTTCACTTCGATCTTGGTTATGTTGGATCTTCATTCACTTTTGTACATTCGTTGTTTTGTAGTGGTTGTTATCATGTTTTATCTGTTTAGGTTCTTGTAATAATAATTGGGTGTTATCCGTCCCTTTCCATACCATCGAGTGTTAAAATGTAAAAACACGGAATCCCACTTTACGGAATGTCTTATATACCCCGTTTATATGTATACAGGGGAAATGAAGCAATATGATTGATATTTTGAAGGCCTGGGCGATGGTATAGCTAGGAAGTAGTGTTAAAGGTCAATATTAATGAATGATAGTATAGCCAATAGTACTGGTACAAGGCCGCAATGGCACTGGACTGCTGTAGAAGCTAATGATAGGACAGTAGTGGCGTTGGCGCTTTGGAGATAAGATGGAAGCCGTTGGTAGGACTACCTGTGTAGGAACTGTATAGGAGCCATATAGCAGATATGAGCTGCATAGGAGCTGGATCATGGATATCCTTAAATACCGAAACGAGTCTAAGAGCAGTATCTGCGAGTCACTCGAACGAGCAATTGCTCTAAAGCTCATTTGCTCGATGGGCTTCCAGTCGTTCGAGCAATGACTTTGCAGTAACTGTCCGATGGCTTATGGGGGAATTTGGGATAGATATGTCCTGGGGTGGCCTAGAAGGCTGGGTCAAACAAGTAATAGTATCCTTATGTAAGTATTCTAAAAATGTATCCTAAAATAATAATACAATACCAGGCCATAGGTATCCTCAAATACCGAAATGAGTCGAAGAGCAGTATCTGCGAGTCACTCGAACTCTATGGCTCATTTGCTCGATGGGCTTCGAGTCGTTCGAGCAGTATGCGCGAGTCACTCGACCGAGCAATTGTTGTAAAGCTCATTTGCTCGATGGGCTTTGAGTCGTTCGAGCATTGACTTTTCAATAACTGCTCGATGGCTTATGGGGGAATTTGGGATAGGTATGTCTTGGGGTGGCCTAGAAGGCTGGGCCAAACAAGTAATAGTATCCTTATGTAAGTATCCTATAAAAGGTATCCTCAAATAATAATACAATACCAGGCCATAGGTATTCTCAAATACCGAAATGAGTCGAAGAGCAGTATCTGCGAGTCACTCGAACGAGCAATTGCTCTATGGCTCATTTGTTCGATGGGCTTCGAGTCGTTCGAGCGGTATGCGCGAGTCACTCGACCGAGCAATTGCTGTAAACCTCATTTGCTCGATGGGATTCGAATCGTTCGAGCAATGACTTAGCAGTAACTACTCGATAGATTCTCGGCTTTAGGAATGATATAGGCCTTTGATGTACACAAGGGAGGTAACCCTGCATACAGGTTACAGAAAACGAAGCACTGGGATTATAAGACTTGAACGAGAGAATCAGAAATAGTGTTAAAGTAGCATCTGCAATAGGCATAAAATAGGGTTCTCGTAATATCAGGTCTAGAAGCCATATTAAATAGAACGTACCCCCAGGAGATATCTCGGTCCTATAGCATTAACTGTTATTTGTATGCCCTCAAAATAGAGG